>JAVSCE010001512.1:0-94365 GCA_032199065.1 Smutsia gigantea | reverse complement strand
ATAGTTGAATATCTCCTAAATTAGAACTTACAGGCTTTAAGATACAAGGAAGATGAAATAATTAAGTTATAATCCAGGAATTTGAATTAATGTGCAAATGTTTGAGATATAAGATTATGATTGACTTATAGTAATATAATTTAGAAAATTTGTTCCATTACTTGTGCTTGGGAAAACAGCTTATTTTTCATAGAAACCTCTAAAAGTAGTTTCCTAAGGTTTTTTTGGGTGGCTGGGAGCAGCCAGATACAGACTCCAGCCTGTGTGTGACTGTGACACCAGAGCCCACTGGCAGAACTGCTCGGGTGAGGCCAAACCAGTTCCTCCATTAGGTGCTCCTTCTTACCTGGAGTTGTGGGAGCTGTTATTCTCTACTGTCTCCTGGAAAGGGAGCAGTCCATCCTCTTTTTTGTCTTCTGAGTCTATACGTGGCTGGGCTGATTCATTCATGCATCATGGGTGAATTTGTATTCTCAGCAAAATAGCCAATCGGTTTAGAACAGTCATTCTCAAGGCATGATCTCCAGACCAGCAGCCTCACTTGGAAACTTGTTAGAAATGCAAAATCCTGAACCCAAAACAGAGCAACTAAATCACAGCTCTGGGGTGTTGCCTATGATCTGTGTTTTAACAACCTTCTTGGTGATATTAATGTGTAGTGAAATTTGAGAATCACTGGGTTAGAGGTAATACCTCATTCTGAATTCCATGTTTTAACCAGGGTCTTAGTCTTAAACCAGATCAGTGGATCTCTGCGTTTGTTTTGTCAAGAAATAAAACAATGTAACTATCTTGCTTGAGGGTTTCAGACCCAAGCAAGTTCACTACAGATTCGGTGAGACTGAGAAATGATAATGGAACGTTCATGAAGCAAAAGGGTTTATACTTGGCTTTATTCTCCTGGTGGTAGGTAAGTCAAGCACTAGGATCACGTCTGCATCCAGCAGTCTGCAGGCTCATAATCCACCTCCATCTCTGCCTCTGGGCAGAGCTCTTTATATAGTGACTCAGTTAGTAATAGTTTACTGCCTATGGGTGTGGAAGGAGTAGCCTAGCAGTAGGTCAATTAAGTAGTTTAGGGTCAGGTGAGGGTCCTGGTCATAGGAACTTCCATTTTCCCCACAACAACCATCATCAAGGAGTCAATTACAAAGACAGACAGTGAATGGATAATTGCATACAACAATGAGAGAATCAACTCTCTGGGAATTCCTGCTCAAAGCTGTTTGGGGCTATTTCCAACACAGAAGTTTGCATGCCATATGGGAATATTCTGCACATTGAAAAAGGATGTGAATTTGATATGGAATAATGTGTTTACTTATCAACAAACACAATCGGTGACTCCCAGAGCTCCCAGCACTCAGCTGTAGCTGGTCAGCTCTGCCTGGCAGGGAAGCCCATGAAGAGCATTGCCTGTAAGGAGAGGTGTGGCAGGAACCGTCAGGTGCCCAGGTGGGCTTCAGTATGTTCCGATTTGCTAGCAGCATTCTCCCTTCCTCCTTCCTGTGTCAGAGTTCCTTTGGGAGCAAGAAATTAAAAATGAGATAATAGCTAAATTTAAACGTAGGGAGAAAAAAATGTCTTTCTCTAAAAAATGTTATTGTGACAGATTTTCCCAGGATCTAAGCTATTCTTTGGCTGCAAATGTACCTTTGGAAGGGTCTCCCTGCACAGGAAGTAAATCAGCTGGGTGTACTTCACACTGCAGATAGATTTTGACCAAGTTTGAAAATCATACTTTTGTAAATCAAATTACATTTTAAATTCAGGAGAAAAATTGCCATTTAAAAGGAATTTCCTGGCAGATCTTTTGCCAAGAATATAATTATTTCATTATTTACTTTAAAAAAATATATAATTTATTTTATTATCATTAATCTACAATTACATGTGCAATATTATGGTTATTAAACTACCACTTCATCAGGTCCCCCCCACCAACCCCATTACAGTCACTGTCCATCAGCGTAGTGAGATGCTATAGAATCACTACTTGTCTTCTCTGAGTTGTACTGCCCTCCCCGTGCCCCCCCAACATTACATCTGCTAATCGTAATGCCCCTTTTTCCCTCTTATCCCTCCCTTCCCGCCCATTTTCCCCAGTCCCTTTCCCTTTGGTAACTATTAGTCCGTTCTTGGGTTCTGTGAGTCTGCTGCTGTTTTGTTCCTTCAGTATTTTTCTTTGTTCTTATACTCCACATATGAGTGAAATCATTTGATACTTGTCTTTTTCGGCTTGGCTTATTTCACTGAGCATAATACCCTCTAGCTCCATCCGTGTTGTTGCAAATGGTAGGATTTGTTTTCTTCTTATGGCTGAATAATATTCCATTGTGTATATGTACCACATCTTCTTTATCCATTCATCTACTGATGGACACTTAGGTTGCTTCCATTTCTTGGTCATTATTTACTTTTGACTAAAAAAAAAAAAGATTTCCATATGCAATGAAATCTCACTGAAGCAGAATTTTCAGGAAATTGAAAGATTGTTGTTATTACCACTTTGTTTTTGACTAACAAAGACTTAACTGAAAGAAAAACAATTCTGTTTCCAACCTTTGTTGAAAATCTTTCTCTAAAATGTTTAAAATTGACTTTTTAAAATTAATTGGGGGGTGAGTATAATGAAACTTGGTGATTAAAGATTTTTGCAGCACATTTCTATCAGCTGGATAATGATAGATTAGGCTGCATTTGTGCTGATGTAAAAGGATACACTGAAAATTAGCTATTGGAGTTTTAGAATATAACTCCTAGTTTTATTTCTTCTCAGCTGGTATTTTACTTAAATATTCAGCAGAGAAGAATATTGGCTTGCTTAGGAACTTTTTCTGCTTGGGTCCTGGTTGAAATTTAACAGGCTTACCTAATGAAAATATATCTATATTTAGAAAAACTAATAAATCAGTGTCTTGCTAATGAATTTCAGCCCCAGACAAGTTCACTATGGATTCGGTGAGACTGAAAAAATGACAATGGAACGTTCTTTATTCCCATGGTGGCAGATCAATCACTAGAATCCTGTCCACTCAGAGCGAGTCTGCATGCAGCAAGCCGGTCTCTGCCTCTGGGCCTCTCTGTCCCCGCAGCCGTCTTAGTCTCTGTCCTCGGTGCTGCCCCCACTCCAGCCTCTGCTCTGCTCTCCTGCAGCCTTGCAGCCATGCAGCCATGCCACCATGTCGCCCAGAGCACTGGGCATATAGAGTCAATAGCAATGTATTGCCCATATGTGTGTAGTGAGCTAGCAACCAGAGCCAGGTGAGAATCCTGGCCATAGGAACCTTCATTTTCTCCATAATCAGAAATTAACTGAGTTAAAATATCTTCGGGTTCAACATGCAATCATATTCTCACTGGAAAAAAAGTAGTTGTTTAAGCCAGGTGGTCTTTGTTTTAACGTTTTGTTGTTAAGATTAAATGAGAAGTGGCTCACAAGGGGGCTCTGTTCAGACTTGGGACTTAGGGCAGCCCCTGCAGGTGACTAGGATGCGGGGGAAGCAAAGTTTACAGCCTTGCTCACTAGCCTGCATTGGAATTAATTTGAATTCAAGAAAACTTACTATACATTTACTATAACTATCAATCTCTAACTCTTGGTGCCACTGAAGATACAAAGATAAATAGGAGAGACCCAAATCCTCAGAGAGCTCACAGTTTAGGGAGGGAAGATGCTGGTGTACTTGTGTCCGGTGGGTTGGGTCCAGCCGAAAGAAGTACAGTTCAGTAATCCGTAAGCCTGTTTAGATAACAAAGGGTATGGATGTCATGAGGAACACTATGGAAAGTTAATCCATTTTATTTCACCACAAAACTGGAATTAATCTTACAAGAAAAAAACATGACTCTTTAAATCTATATATGCACTATAAAATCACAACTATGAACCCCAGGCCCACAGAGTAACTCTAAACTGTTGAATTAAACAGGATGGAGTCACCTTAGTTTTCTGTTAAACTACTACTCGCTGATTCATTTGTCATCTGCTAGCACTTGGCACCAGACAAGTGCCAAAAGTTGAAGGAAAATGGAGGCTTGAGAAAATTTTATTCATTCACTTAGTTTAATGTGGGAAATGAACTCTCAATTTCTGTAGCAGCTCAGAGAGCCCTAGGGTTCTGCTGGAATGTTATAGGAGCATTACGGTGAAGAGAGAATGGGCATTATGTCAGGTGATTTATGACATTCCAGCCCCAGCCAGGAAGTCTCTCCAAAAGTATCCCCTCTGCTCCTGGGAGTGGGCCAGGGATACAAGTTCCTGAATGGTAGGATGCGCCTCTTTTAGCTTATCCCTTCCCTTGGCACTCATATTGCTTCAGAAAATAGTTGCTCAATAAGTAAACTATTAAATGGCTCCACAAGTTGGAATTTGGAACATATTTCCCTACAAAAACAATGTTGAAATGATTATTAATTTTAAATGAAATAGTCTAAATTAGTCATAAAAAGATACAAATGGGTTAAGTAGATTTTATGGGCTCATCTTGGTAGTTGTCCTCCTATTTATATCCTCCATTATTTATACAGAGTGGTGCTTTCTTACTTTTCTAGATTCAACTAATATTTATCTTAAGACTATCATGTGAACTTTCTGGACACTCTGGGTCTCAATGTTCCTCTTGTGTTACATTGTGATAAAAAGCATTCTTAATCTCATAGGATTGTTATAAACATTAAATGTATTATATGAAAGTGCTTTAAAAAGTGCCTGACTTATAGAAAGTTTTTAATAAACATTAGCTAGTCATTCTTAATATTACAGGATTCCCCCCATATCTGAAAATAAAGCGTTCCTATGAAAACTTCCATAAGCCAAATGGCATAAAGCAAAGAAGCAATTACCATTAATTTATATAGAAGCACTTTTGAGCATTCCCAGACCCCCAAAATAAACTCTTTTAGGCTTTTCTGATACCTGAGGATACTTCTTGCTAATGGATGCACCAAAGGGAAGGAGTTTGGCGGTGCTGCCCTGGTGTGAGCGACCTCGGCCACAGCGCGCTGCAAACGAAATGCTGAATGTTATTTGTGCTTTTCAACATTTTTTGGTAAAAGTGAAAATCCTCTTTGTATTTCTTTCAGTTAGGGAAAGCAGGTACTAAATAGGTCTTTCATAAAAACAAGTGTGTAACTTGAACTTTCAAAAAGCTAGGGATATCTGTATTGTACAGCAATATGACATAGTCTTTCCCCATTGGGAAATTCAAACAACTTTCTAGAACAGAACATCTCTGTAGCTGGGCCTTTCTGTGTTATTAGAGTTTCTTGGCATTCTGTTCTTCAAGGGACCAGCTGTTCTCCTGCAGTTGGGGCTGGGCTGCCCGTGAGCAGTTGGTATTTGTCTGTGTGGTTTGATTGGTAAGCAGAGCACTTTTTCCCTTTTCCCCTGGGGTTGAAGGATGGCAGAGCAGGGGAGTGGTAGAGACTTGCTGGCTGCCTCTGGAAACTCTAACCAGTGGCCTTGCCTCGTGGGAATTTGCAACTCCATCTCCTGCACGTTTACTTGATGTCAAGGGAAGGGCTGAGGCCACAGATGTGAGGGCTGCAGGCTTGCCTGCCTATTGTCAGAGGCTCTTAGCTTTGTGGACAAGTGGGTCTCTCACTGCCTGCATAAATCCAGTAAAGGCAAAACTTGATCATTTGATATAAAGACTTTCTGTCCTGGTCCTGATCTGGAGGAAGCAGGGAAGACGCAAAGTTTGGCTTCTTTGCTTTTCCAAATATATCAAAGTTAGCTTCTTCAATTATGAAGTTGCCGAATTGTTTTAGACATTCTAAAGCAAACACACCAGCTTCAGAAGCTGTCAAAGATTCAGGATAATATTTTCACATGCTTCCTGCTACTAAGCCTTGCATAGCTCAAATTTATCCCAAATGGATTGAAGGGTGAAATAACTTTCATGCTGATGAAAATGTTGGTAAAATGCAGCTTATTAACACCTGAGCAACACAGGTACACAGCCCTGACTCAAGAGCGTGGTGAGCTGTGAAAGGATAAAAAGGAACTGCCCCTTGCAGAACAGAATGGGGACCGTCCTTCATGGCTGATGTCCATTTCACCATTTGGATGCTGCTTTTGTCTTTTCTGATTGTCCTTCATAATTAGCCCCACCACTTTCTGGGAACCTCTGGTAATTTTGGTTGGGGTTCTCCTTAATGCCTATTCTTTGTCTTATCTCAAGGTAGAATAATTTCCATCCACTCAGCAACTTCTATGTTTTCACTCTTAACAGGATGACATGTTACTCATAAAGACTTGACCTTCATAGGAAAAAAAAGGCATAAAACCATTTAACCAAAAGTATATAGATTGAATTTTCAATCTTGGTAGGGTTTAGAGGATTTCATTTTGTTAATTTAAACTTTTCATCTCAAAACTTGGACCAAGATATACTGACAGGAAATACTTGTTTTGTCCTCTGCTCTCAATATCTATTAAAGAGTAACTGTCAAGGGTAAAGTTTATGAGAGTATCTTTGTATCAGTATTTACTATGGGGAATAGAGGGCATCTTGAAAAACTACTAAGTCTTACTTTGGTACTATCTATTGATACTGAGCTTAGGTTTAACTGGTCCTGGAGGTAAAGAAACTGGTTTTCATCAGCACAGAGAAGCTGTTAATATCAATAACCCATGCACCACAGACTGCCTGTATCTTTTTAGTGATGGTGGGTGAGGGAGTGGCCCAAAAAATATGCAGGTAGATTTCAGATAAGTTCTCTTATTATAATTAGATATTTACAAGCTGATCATGGATATAGTGATCAGATTTAATATAGGACTGGTGCTTGGATTTACAAACAGGAAGTATAGGGGAAAAAAGAGCATCTAACTACTGAGATAATGCTTTCTGTATTCTGGGTTAGTGTCAAACATCTCAAAAGACTGTAGCTGTACAGTAGAACCTTGATACCACTGTGGCAGCAGAGTTTTCGTAGGGGTCAGGAGTGAGGCTCGGTAGAAAGAGAAGCATGGGGCATGCAAGTCAGATCTCACTTCCGTGGCCAGGCCCACTGTTTGACAGGGACAGGCCAGCTGTGATGGCAAAAGTGACTTTTGGGCATATGTGCAAAGTACTTGAACTCTGTGACTTGTTCAACCAAACTTGTTAAGAAAGAAGTACAACTACCTGTAATCAAGATTGATGACCTTCACTGAATGAAGAAAGCTTTTCCTACCTTAGATGAGAATGTTGAGAAAGAGATCCAGAGGCTGTGTTGTGCATGGAATCACTGATACTTGAGATCTGCCTACTTCTAGTTCTACCTGTGTGACACTGGGCAAGCTGCTTGAACTCTCTGGCTTCATTTTCTTCGTCATACAGTAGGGATCCATATGTGAGGCTACTGCAAAATGAAATGATGAACTGCCCAGTGTGTGGCATACAATAAACACACAGTAACTCTCAGTAGTATTCTGTATGGTTTTACTTGCATTTCAAGAATAAGAACAAACATGAAAAGGCAATTTTAAGAATAGGAAAGAAACAATATGTGCACTTAACCATTAGGTAAAATTGAGATGACTGACATCATACATGGAATTCATTCAAGACTTTGATTAGTACCATAAAGAAAAAGCCTACGTTCATTTTTCTTTCTTAAAAGATAGTTTCATACACCAAAATCATTTTATTTTCAAAAGTCAAAGGAAATTAGGAAATTAAAGGAAATAGAATACAAGCATGACTACATTATAAAACAAGTAGCAATCATGAATGTAGGAATGCATTTACCTTCTTAGTTTCTCTGGGTAGATGAAGATTTTATGAATACAAATGGAAAATTCAATAGCCTTACTATCTAATTCTTTGGTATAAAGAAAGGTATTATTATAATTAAGCTAAAATTTTTCAGTGATACTATTCTCATTTAAAATTTTAAGGCTGCATGGCTAGTTATATTACTTAAAAATAGTTCTAGAATTTGCAAAATGCTTCAACATTTTTTTGAAGCACTTTTATGTTCTTTCAATAATTTGATCCCCAGAACAATCTTGTAACATAGCCAAGAAAGTGTGATACTATTTTTTTTACATTCTTCAAATACGAGACAAGCAAAAGAAGCTGAAAGGCACTACTAGTGGGGGCTAAGGTTGGCATTCAATAATTTTTACTTTTATAACAAATTTGAATATTTAAATTTTGAAACAGATAGCTTAGATTAATTTACCCAATAATCCTTAATGGGAGGCAGAATAGTTTTTTAATCTCCATTTTACTCTTTAATCTCAACCAGTGGGTCTTCCCACCTAATCAAACAACCTCATTATCAGAGTTATGTGTAAATTATATTCCTGTTTTTGAAAAGTAATGTCTTAATCTTCAATCTGATTATGTGGCTCCCGAATACTATTTCTAATGAATGGTTTTTCTGTTAAACTGAATTCTTTTAACTCTTCATATAGACATATGGCTTCATGTAGATGGTCTTGAGTGAGGAAAGTTTTGGAAGTGTTTGAGTGTTACGTTAATTACCTGTTGGTTTTGGTTTTCATATGCTCCCTTTTGAGGAAACTTTCTTTTCTGCTTCAGAGTGGGTCATGCTTGGGACCTGCTGAAGGAACAAATACTCGTTTGCTAGCTCCTTGTTGGGGTCCCAGCTGGTGTAACTTTCCTTCTTTCGCACAGAAGGGCCGTCAACATGACATGCTGAAAATCACTGTGGGAGGAAAGAAGCAGCACCAAGGCAGCTCCCTCCTTGCCCAAAGCAGACTCAAGAGAAACCCTTTAAAAATGATCCTGTAACTTTGAGATGTCATTCGGGAATAAAGGGTAATTACTTCCTATCTTTATGCTATGGCAGTTCACTCCTCCCCTCCATGGCCCCTATAGGGTCTAGATCAGTTGTCACCTAAGTGATAGGACTTAAATGTTGTGGAAGCTGAAACAAATGTTTAAAAGAGTTTTGCGAAAACTTACTTAGACTCTGCCTAACTCAAGGTGAATAAGAAAACAGTCACCTCTTCAGCCCTTGGTAACTTCTGACTTACTGCTGTGAACACCTGTAACTTTTATGGTCTGTAGCACTTTCTTTGAAGTTTGTCCTCTTGTATTGTGTTATTTCTGTTCTTACCTTTTTTATGCACATGTCTTGCTTTCCTAATTAAACTGAGGAATAGGACACATTTTAAGGCATATGTCTCTTTGGGTTCTTACATATACACCCTGGTAATATATACAGAGATACTCTACAGAATGGTTACTGTAACAATAATTCTCTCTTGGAGATTCTGATAAATTTACATTCCCCAGGGTGAGAATAGAGAGTGTATCACTTTTCTAGAGAGGCACTTATAATTTTAGTAAGTTGACACATTGGTGCCTAAATATGGCTAAGTTGGGAAAAAAGCCTTAGAAATTATTTATGGAAATCAAGTTAAGTTAAATATTAAAGAATTATACCATTACCATGCTTAAGAGTTGTAGATAATCCATAAGGTAACAGCCCAAATTGACTTCAACCATGTGGGGATAGTTAACATTTTTCCTTCCTTGTGGTTAGTTCACCACATTTTAGACAAGGAATCCGAATCAAAAACTTTGTTGGGAGACAAGATAAACTGTGTAACTGCAGTATTTTTTCATTTGGAAGAAAAAACAGAAAAATGGAGGCAATTACTATATTGAGATAGTTTGGGTCAACTTTCTTGTGAACTGTGAGAAACACACACACACACACACACACACACACACACACACACACACACACTTTTTTAAAATAAATGCCTTAATTTTGCCAAGGCAGTTTGTCTACATAGCACAAATAAATTTAGCAAACCTAAAGGATGCCTTGAATGGGAAGACTAACCCTCCCCATGTTCTGTTCATAATGGCATTTAAGGTTGGCTTTAGAATTTTAAGGCATATTTACATAGTGTGTGTATCTCCAAAAACAACCTCACCTGTATATAAACATGGAACATTTTGAAGGGCATTGGAATTTCTGCCTGCTGCAAATACTTCTGCTAAGCCTCACTTCACGTTGGTTGGAAATTGCTTTCATTATTCACCAATCTGATACCCAGATACTAATTTGCTGAGTGACTGTATCATTTAAACTATCTTAGACTCAATTTACTCATTTGTACATTGAGGGAAGTTGGATGAATTCTACTTTCTCTGGTCTGTCTTTTCCATATTCACTCCCTTCTTTCTCCCAATGACAGTGTTGTGTTTAGTGTTTGCCTGTATTCAACTTGCAAAGTGTTATAGATAGTTTTAATTATACTAGAATCAAAATGTCAACTTCTAATCTTAGGAAACAGATTCTAATGAACTAGGATTACCCTTAAGCACTATCATATCAAGGAATTGTTCCCACTGCAAATCTTTGATAGCCTTTCTCCTCAAGGACTCAAAGAATTTCTTAGCCTCCACTGCAACTTCCTTTCCTCTTTTAGAACTTTACATTACCTTCTATGCTTCTACTACTGGGTAAATGGCTACTAATAATTGATATAGAAAATGTTTTATCAGGCATTACTTATATTTTTAAAGGTAAGGAAGTATAAGTACAGTAATTTTTCCTACTTTCTCATAAATCTTGAACTGGGGAGCACACATCTGTATCATGAGAGAGAGACACCTAGTTGTAGGGCAGCCAGGCTGACCCTGATTTCTGTGCCCACTGCTACAGGCCTCTTGGCCTTGATCTCAGATATTCTCAGCTGACTCTGTCTCCCTCAATTTGCACGTCTAAGAAGAGTTGTGCAGTGAAGGAAACACACATCTGAACACACACATATACATATATACACAGAGTTCATGCAGTTTCTCTTAGTATGAGTAAAATACCACCTAATGTATTCATTTGGAAGAGGAAGGGATGAAAAGGAGATAGTCAATTTTTCTTTTTTAATTGAGGTACGATTGACATACTCCATTATTTTAGTTTCAGGTGTATAATATGATTCACTTTTGTTTAGTATATTGAAAAATGATTACCACAATAAATCTAGTTAATATCTATTGCCATACATAGTTACAGAGTTTTTAAAATTACAATGGGAAATTTTAAGGTTTACTCTCAGCAACTTTCAAATATGTAATACATTATTGTTAACTACAGTCACCATGATGTATGTTATATCTCCATGAATTTTTAATTTAATTTATTCTTGTTAGATTGAGTCTTTTTCTGAAAAAATTATTTTTAAATTGTTAATTAATTAATTTAAACAAAAAAACCCCCAAAACAGTTCACCCATTTCTTCTCTATTGCACTCCTTAGCTTTTTTTTAATACAATTTTTTTATTAAGATATTATCGATATACAGTCTAATGAAGGTTCCACACAAAAAACAATGTGGTCGAGGAGTTTCAGAAAGATGGCAGCGTGAGCAGGGCGGTGGAAATCTCCTCCCAAAACCATATATATTTATGAAAATACAACAAATATAACTATTCCTAAAAGAGAGACCAGAAGATACAGGACAGCACCCGGCCTGCATCTACACCTGAGAGGACTTGGCACCCCATGAGGCGGGTAAGATATGGAGCCGTGTCCCAGCGGGACCTGAGCACTCCCCCACCACAGCACACCGGCGGGAGGAGAGGATTCAGAGCCAGGAGGGAGTGGAAGTACAGGCTGGTGAAATAACCAGCCCTGGTGAACAACGCTGGGAGCACTGACACAAATCGCGCAGTGTATCAGAGATTGGAGAGACAGAGGGTGCAGCATCTGAGCCGGGGAACACACCGGGTCCTCGCAGCTGGCTCCCAGGGACAAAAGAAAACCGTGTGCATTTTTTTAGCCTTCTTAAAGAGATAGGGACCCAATGGAGGAGCAGGATCATCCCAGCACACTCAGCCCAGCAGGCTGGGAGTCCTGGGGAATTTTGGACCCTTTGGCTGGTGAATGGGAAAAAATAGCTGCACTGAGACTTCCCAAAGAGATCAGCAGCCTCCCATTTGTTCCCGCTGCGGCCAGAGCTACAAAGGACCCTGTGGAGCGGCGCGGCCGTGGCTGCGGAAGAGTGGAGCAACAGCGCCACCTACAGCATCCTCACAGAATCTACTCCCAGCAGGCATCTTTTTTTTTTTGGTGTTTTTTCTTCTCTTCTCTTTTCTTCTTTCTTTTTTTTTCTCCTTTTTAAAAAAGTCTTAAATAGCCCAGCTGATATATGTGGCACCTACCAGTGACCACTTCTATTGCCATGAAAAGACAGAGGAATATGGTACAAACAAAGCTTATCCAGACCCAGACACCAGAGAGGGAGTCTGAAGGGATGGAAATGCACAATCATACTGAAAAAGAATTCAGATAAAAGTCATAACCATACTGATGGATCTACAGAGAATTATGCAAGAGCTGAAGGAGGAAGTGAGGGAAGTGAGGAAAGACAATACAGAAATGAGACAAGTGATCGAAGGGCTTAGCAGCAGACTGGACGAGATGCAAGAGACTGTTAATGGAATAGAAATAGAAATCAGAGAACAGGAATGCAGAGAAGCTGAGGCAGAGAGAGATAAAAGGATCTCTAGGAATGGAAGAATATTAAGAGAACTGTGTGACCAATCCAAACGGAACAATATTCGCATTATAGGAGTACCAGAGGAAGAAGAGAGAGAAAAAGGGATAGAAAGTGTCTTTGAAGAAATAATTGCTGAAAACTTTCCCTCGCTGGGGAAGGAAATAGTCTCGCAGTCCACTGAAGCACACAGATCTCCCAACACAAGGGACCCAAGGAAGACAACACCAAGACACATAATAATTAAGATGGCAAAGACCAAAGATAAAGACAGAGTATTAAAGGCAGATTGAGAGAGAAAAAAGATGACCTACAAAGGAAAACCCATCAGACTATCATCAGATTTTCCAATAGAAACCTTACAGGAAAGAAGAGAATAGCATTATATATTTAACATTATGAAACAGAAGGGCCTCGAACCAAGAATATTGTATCCAGCATGATTATCATTTAAATTTGAGAAACGGATTAAACAATTCCCAGACAAGTGAAACCTGAGGGAGTTTGCCTCCCATGAACCACCTCTACAGGATACCTTCAATGGACTGGTCTAGAGGGAAGTACTCCTAAGGCTAAAATGATGTCACCAGAGAAAATAAAATCATAGCAAAGAAAGCAGACCATCCAAATACTGACTATAGGCAAAGAATAAAACACCTAGTATATAAAGAATGGAAGAGGAAGAATAAGAAGGAAGAGAAATAAAGAAACATCAGACTGTGTTTACAATAACGTAACAAGAAAGTTAAGTTAGATTGTCAGATAGTAAAGAAGCAACCCTTGAACCTTTAGTAACCACGAATCTAAAGCCAGCAATGGCAATAAGTACATATCTATCAATAATCACCCTAAATGTAAATGGACTGAATGCACCAATCAAAAGACACAGAGTAACAGAATGGATAAAAAAGCAAGACCATTCTATATGCTGCTTACAAGACACTCACCTCAAACCCAAAGATATACACAGACTAAAAGTGAAGGGATGGAAAAAGATATTTCATGCAAACAACAAGGAGAAAAAAGCAGGTGTTGCAGTACTTGTATCAGACAAAATAGACTTCAAAACGAAGAAAGTAGCAAGAGATAAAGAAGGGCATTGCATAATGATAAAGGGGTCAGTCCACCATGAGGATATAACCATTATAAATATATATGCACCCAACACAGGAGTGCCAACATATGTGAAACAAATACTAACAGAGTTAAAGGAGGAAATAGAAAGCAATGCATTCATTGTAGGAGAATTCAACACACCACTCACTCAACCAGACAGAAAATAAGTATAGACACAGAGGCACTGAACAACACACTAGAACAGATGGACCTAACAGACATCTAAAGACCTCTCTCTACACGCAAAAGCAACAGGATACACATTCTTCTCAAGTGCACATGGAACATTTTCCAGAGTAGACCACATACTAGGCCACAAAAAGAACCTCAGTAAATTCAAAAATATTGAAATTTTACCAACCAACTTCTCAGATCACAAAGGTATAAAACTAGAGATAAATTTTAGAAAGAAAACAAAAAGGCTTACAAATACATGGAGACTTAACAACATTCTCCTAATTAATCAGTGGTTTAATGACCAAATCAAAACGGAAATCAAAGAATATATGGAGACTAATGACAACAGCACAAAGCCACAACTTCTGTGGGATGCAGCAAAGGCAGTTCTAAGAGGAAAGCATATTGCAATCCAGGCCTATTTAAAGAAGGAAGAACATTCCCAAATGAATAGTCCAAAGACACAATTACTGAAATTGTAAAAAGAAGAACAAATGAGGCCCAAAGTCACCAGAAGGAGAGACATAATGAAGATCAGAGAAGAAATAAATAAAATTGAGAAGAAGAAAACAATAGAAAAATCAATGAAACCAAGAGCTGGTTCTTTGAAAAAATAAACAAAATAGATAAACCCTAGGCAGACACATAAAGAGAAAAAGAGAATCTACACACATAAATAGAATCAGAAATAAGAAAGGAAAAATAATGACAGACCCACAGAAATACAAATAATTATCAGAGAATGTTATGAGAATCTACATGCTAACAAGCTGGAAAACCTAGAGGAAATGGAGAACTTCTTAAAAAAATACAACCTTCTGAAACTGACCAAACAAGAAACAGAAAAACTGAACAGAACAATCACCAGCGACGAAACTGAAGTGGTAATCAAAAAACTACCCAAGAACAAAACCCCTGGACCAGATGGATTCACTTCTGAATTCTACCAGACATATAGAGAAGAAATAACACCCATTATCCTTAAAGTTTCCAAAAAATAGAAGAGGAGGGAATACTTCCAAACTCATTCTATGAAGCCAGCATCACTCTAATACCAAAACCTGGCAAAGACCTCACCAAAAAAGAAAACTACAGACCAATATCCCTGTTGAAGCTAGATGCAAAAATACTCAACAAAATATTAGCAAACCGAAAAATATATCAAGAGGATCATACACCATGACCAAGTGGGATTCATCCCAGGGGTGCAAGGATGGTATAACATTCGAACATCCATCAACATCATCCACCACATTAACAAAAAGAAGAACAAAAACCACATGATCATCTCCATAGATGCTGAAAAAGCATTTGACGAAATTCAGCATCCATTCCTGATTAAAACTCTCAAGAAAATGGGTATAGAGGGCAAGTACCTCAACATCATAAAGGCCATACATGACAAATCCACAGCTAACATCACACTTAACAGAGAGAAGCTGAAAGCTTTTCATCTAAGATTGGGAATAAGACAGGGACGCCCACTCTCTTCACTGTTATTCAACATAGTACTGGAGGTCCTAGCCATGGCAATCAGACAAAACAAAGACATACAAGGCATCCAGATTGGTAAAGAAGAAGTCAAATTGTCACTATTTGTAGATGACATTATACTGTACATTAAAAATCCTAAAGACTCCACTCCAAAACTACTAGAACTAATATCTGAATTCAGCAAAGTTGCAGGATACAAAATTAACACACAGAAATCTGTTGCATTCCTATACACTAACAATGAACTAATAGAAAGAGAAATCTGGAAAACAATTCCATTCACAATTGAATCCAAAAGAATAAAATACCTAGGAAAAAACCTAATGAAGGAAGTGAAATACCTATACTCTGAAAACTACAAGACACTCCTAAGAGAAATTGAAGAGGATACTAACAAATGGAAATTCATCACATACTCGTGGCTAGGTAGAATAAATATTGTCAAAATGGCTATACTACGTCAAGCAATCTACAGATTCAATGCAATCCCTATCAAACTACCAACAGCTTTCTTCAATGAACTGGAGCAAATAATTCTAAAATACATATGGAGCCACAAAAGACCCCGAATAGCCAAAGCAATCCTGAGAAGGAGGAATAAAACAGGGGGATTTACACCCCCTGACTTCAAGCTCTACTACAAAGCCACAGTAATCAAGACAACTTGGTATTGGCACAAAAACAGACCCACAGACCAGTGGAACAGAATAGAAAATCCAAACATTAACCAAACATATACAGTCAATTAATATTTGATAAAGGAGCCTTGGATATACAATGGATGACAGCCTCTTCAGCAGCTGGTGTTGGAAAAACTGGACAGCTACATGTAAGAGAATGAAACTGGACTACTGTCTAACCCCATACACAAAAGTAAACTCAAAATGGATCAAAGACCTGAATGTAAGACATGAAACCATAAAACTCTTAGAAAAAAACATAGGCAAAAATCTCTTGGACATAAACATGAGCAACTTCTTCATGAACATATCTCCCCGGGCAAGGGAAACAAAAGCAAAAATGAACAAGTGGGACTATATCAAGCTGAAAAGCTTCTGTACAGCAAAGGACACCATCAGTAGAACAAAAAGACATCCTACAGTATGGCAGAACATATTCATAAAAAACGTATCTGATAAAGGGTTGACATCCAAAATGTATAAAGAACTCATGCACCTTAACAAACAGAAAGCAAATAATCCAATTAAGAAATGGGCAGAGGACATGAATAGACACTTCTCTAAAGAAGAAATTCAGATGGCCAACAGCCACATGAAAAGATTCTCCACATCGCTAATCATCAGAGAAATGCAGATTAAAACCACAATGAGATATCACCTCACACCAGTGAGGATGGCCAACATCCAAAACACAAACAACAACAAATGTTGGCGAGGATGTGGAGAAAAGGGAACCCTCCTACCCTGCTGGTGGGACTGCAAATTAGTTCAACCATTGTGGAAAAGCAGTATGGAGGTTCCTCAAAAAACTCAAAATAGAAATACCATTTGACCCAGGAATTCCACTCCTAGGAATTTACCCTAAGAATGCAGCAGCCCAATTTGAAAAAGACAGATGCACCCCTATGTTTATTGCAGCACTGTTTACAATAGCAATGAAATGGAAGCAACCTAAGTGTCCATCAGTAGATTAATGGATAAAGAAGGTGTGGTACATATACACAATGGAATATTATTCAGCCATAAGAAGAAAACAAATCTTACCATTTGCAACAACATAGATGGAGCTAGAGGGTATTATGCTCAGTGAAATAAGCCATGCCAAAAAAAAAGCAAGTATCAGATGATTTCACTCATATGTGGAGTATAAGAAAAAAGAACAAACCTGAAGGAACAAAACAGCAGCAGACTCACAGAACCCAAGAATGGACTAATAGTTACTAAAGGGCAAGGGTCTTGGGAAGATGGGTGGGAAGGGTGGGATAAGGGGGAAAACGGGGCACTACGGTTAGCAGATGTAATGTTGGAGGGGGCATGGGGATGGCTGTACAATTCAGAGAAGAAAAGTAGTGATTCTATAGCATCTTACTACGCTGATGGACATTGACTGTAATGGGGTTGGTGGGAGGGACCTTATGAAGGGGGTAGTTTAATAACCATAATATTGCACATGTAATTGTAGATTAATGATACCCAAAGTAAAGTATAAAAAAAAAAATTTCCAAGCGGAAAAAAAACCGTTGTCACTACATTCACCTATATTATCGAGTAAACCCCCAATACCCCATTGCATTCACTATCCATCAGCGTAGTAAGGTGCCACAGAGTCACTATTTGCCTTCTCTGTGCTACACTGTTTTCCTCATGACCCCCCCACACCATGTGTACTAATCATAATACCCCACAATCCCCTTCTCCCTCCCTCCCTACCTGCCTTCCCTCACCCCTCCCCCTTGGTAACTGCTAGTCCCTTCTTGGAGTCTCTGAGTCTGCTGCTGTTTTGTTCCTTCAGGTTTGCTTCATTGTTATACTCCACAAATGAGGGAACTCCTTTGCACTTGTCTTTCTCCACCTGGCTTATTTCACTGAGCATCATATCCTCCAGCTCCAACCGTGTTGTTGCAAATGGTAGGATTTCTTTCTTTCTTATGGCTGAATAATATTCAATTGTGTATATGTACCACATCTTCTTTATCCATTCATCTACTGATGGACACTTAGGTTGCTTCCATATCTTGGCTTTTGTATACAGTGCTACAATAAACATAGGGGTGCATATGTCTTTTTGAATCTGAGAACTTGTTTTCTTTGGGTAAGTTCCTAGAAGTGGAATTCCTGGGTCAAATGGTATTTCTATTTTTAGTTTTTTGAGAAACCTCCATATTGTTTTCCACAATGGTTAAACTAGTTTACATTCCCATCAGTAGTGTAGAAGAGTTCCCCTTTCTCTGCATCCTGGCTAGCATTTGTTGTTCTTAGTCTTTTCGATGTTGGCCATCCTAACTGGTGTGAGGTGATATCTCACAGTGGTTTTAATTTGCATTTCCCTGATAATTAGAGATGTGGAACATCTTTTCATGTGCCTGTTGGCCATCTGAATTTCTTCTTTGGAGAAGTATCTATTCATATCCGACTCCACCCAGTTTTTAATTGGGTTATTTGCTTTTTGGTTGTTGAGGCATGTGAGTTCTTTATATATTTTGGATGTTAACCCCTTGTCAGATATGTTGTTTACAAATATATTCTCCCATACTACAGGATGCCTTTTGTTCTGCTGATGGTGTCTTTTGATGTACAGAAGCTTTTTAGCTTGATGTTGTCCCATTTGTTCATTTTTGCTTTTGTTTCCCTTGCCTGAGGAGATGCATTTATGAAAAAGTTGCTCATGTTTATAGTCAGGAGATTTTTTACCTATGTTGTTTTCTAAGAGTTTTATGGTTTCATGACTTATATTCAGTTCTTTGGTCCAATTTCGAGTTTACTTTTGTGTATGGGGTTAGACAATAATCCAGTTTTATTCTCTTTCATGTAGCTGTCCAGTTTTGCCAACACCAGTTGTTGAAGAGGCTCTCATTTCCCTATTGTATGTCCATGGCTCCTTTATCGTATATCAACTTACTATACATACTTGGGTTTATATCTGGGCTCTCTAGTCTGTTCCATTGGTCTATGGGTCTGTTCTTGTGGCAGTACCAAATTGTCTTGAGTACTGTGGCTTTGTAGTAGAGCTTGAAGTTGGGGAGCATAATCCCCCCAGCTTTATTATTCCTTCTCAGGATTGCTTTGGCTCTTCTGGGTCTTTTGTGGTTCCATATGAATTTTAGAACTATTTGCTCTAGTTTGTTGAAGAATGCTGTTGGTATTTTGTTAGGCATTGCATTGAATCTGTAGATTGCTTTAGGGAGGATGGCCATTTTGACAATATCAATGCTTGCTATCCATATACACGTGATGTATTTCCATTTATTGGTATCTTCTTTAATTTCTCTCATGAGTGTCTTGTAGTTTTCATTGTATAGGTCTTTCACTTCCTTCATTAGGTTTATTCCTAGGTATTTTATTCTTTTTGATACAATTGTGAATGGAATTGTTTTCCTCATTTCTCTTTCTGCTAGTTCATTGTTAGTGTATAGGAATGAAACAGATTTCTGTGTATTAATTTTGTATCCTGCAATTTGCTGAATTCAGATGTTATATCTAGTAGTTTTGGAGTGGATTCTTCACGGTCCCTAGCTTCTTGCAGCCACTAATATGTTCTCTGTATCTGTGAGCTTGTTTTTGTCTTATGATATTTGTCCTTGTCTGGCTTAACTTCACACAGCACAATGCCCTTGAGGTCCAGCCATGTTGTCACAAATGGGAAGATTTCATTCTTTTTATGGCTATATGAAAAATTCCATTGTAAATATATACCATATTTTCTTCATTCTTCACTGATAAACACTTTGGTTGTTTCCATATTATGACTATTGTAAATAATGTCGCAATGAATGTGGGGGTACACGTATCTTTTTCAATTAGTATTTTTGTTTCCTTTGAATAAATACCATAAGTAGGGCTTCTGGATCATATTGTAGTTCTATTTTTAACTTTCTGAAGAAATTACGTACAATTTTCCATAGTGGGTACACCATTTTAATTTATATTCCCACCAACCATACATGAGGTGTCCTTTTCTCCACGTCTTTACCAACACTGCTATTTCTTGTCTTTTTGATAATAGCCATTCTGATAGGTATGAGATGACATTTCACTATGGTTTTGGTTTGTATTTCCCTGATTGTTAGTAATGTTGAACATCTTTTCATTTACCTGTTGGTCATTTGTATGTCTTCTTTGGAAAAAATGTTTATTCAGGTACTCTGTGGATTTTTAAATAAATTGTTTGTTTGTTCGTCTTGTATTGAGTTGTATAAATTCTTTATATATAATTTTGAATATTAACCGCTCATCAGATGTATGTTTTTCAATTATTTTCTTCCATTCGGATTACCTTTTCTTTTTGTTAATCCCTTCCTTTGTCACGCAGAAGCTTTTTAGTTTGATACAGTCCCACTTTCCTGTTTTTGCTTTTCTTTTTGGTGTCCAATTCAAATAATCATTGCTCAAATCTACGTCACAGAGCTTACCACCTATGTTTTCTTCTAGTTTTATGGTTTAAGGTCTTACATTCAATTATTTAATTCATTTTGAGTTGATTTTTGTGTGTCATGTAAGATAGTGATCCAGTTTCATTCTTTTGCATGTGGCTGTCCAATTTTCCCAGCACCATGTATTGAAGGTACTGTCCTTTCTTCATTCTATATTATTGCCTCCTTTTTGTAAATTAATTGAACATACATGTGTGCGATTACTTCTGAGCTCTTTTTCCTGTTCCACTGATCTGTCTGTTTTTATACCAGTACCATACCGTTTTGATTACTATAGCTTTGTAATACAGTTAGAAATCACAGAGTATGATGCTTCCAACTTTGTTCTTCTTCCTCAAGACTGCTTTGGCCATTTGGGTGAGACTGTTAACATTCTAGAAGCCTAAAAGTGTGTCCTGCCTTATAGTTATACTTCCACATGGTACACAGCTATTTATTGAGTATCTACTCTGTGTTAGCCAGGGGGTTGGGTTTCAAATGGGAGGTGTACAAAACTAAATTGTGTGCTTGTTGAATTCAGTTTCTAGCAATGGAGCTCCCCTCATTCCTGGAATGCTTCATTAATTCAAGTACCATTAAGTACAATCTGGGCAAAATTTGCCAAGTTTAGTCATGGGTGGTACCTGATTCCTACCTGAAACTGTAAATAGCTTCAGGTTTACTCAGAACTTGGCTTTCATACAGACACCTCAAGTTCCAGGCTCATTGAAAGGTGAGCAATCCTTGAGGATGCTCTCAGGAAAGTCATGAAATGGACACCCAGAGGAGGGCTGTCAATTGCAAAACTTCATGTCATTCTCCAAATTGAAAGTGATTGCAATGATTGTGCTCTTTTTAGGAAACCTTCTCCAATTATATGAAACAGGCAGTTGGATGAAAAGATAAAAATAATCTTTCTAAAATTATCTTTGAGAGTTTTCTTATTTTACACGACTTTAGGTATATATTTTAAGAGTAATAAAAGTATAAATATTTTTCACCACAATGTTTAAGCTTTTGGAAATCACCTTCCTTCCTTTTTCCTTATAAAGACTATAAATATTAGTATAATATGTTGAAGTTTCCAGAGGGCTAAATCACCCCCACCCCCAACACTGTGTGCTTTCTTTATTAACCAGAGTGAGGTGGTGAAGTATGACATACATCTTAAAGAGATAGTTTGAGAAATCACTTAAATTTCTCCACTTTGTGATTCATGTTTACAAGTGACAACTTAGAAGCAGGCAATTCTGGCATACTGTAAAGCAAAGTACTGCCCCCGGTTCAGCAGTTATTTCCAACAAGACCTCAGTCATCTCTTTATAGCCTTCAGTTGAGCAATTGTGCAAACTCATGCTGTCATTCCAAACTTGTTCACCAAGTTTCTGTTGCCAGGAGCTGTTGAAGGTTTTACTAAAACTTTCTTTAAGACATTTTAGGTTTTTTTCTCTGATGAGTAATTTAAAATGACTTATTAGGGGCAATCACTTTTGGGGATGATTTAACATCTTAACAGTAATGTTTTATTTGTCATTTTAACTTGTTTATTAAATTAAAGGATTTTACCTTTATTGTCACTTCCCTTTTATTGTTTCAACTTAGTATTTGGTCTTATCTTAACATAGGGGCAAAAGTCTAATCTCTTCTATTTATTTGAACATATGGGGATGTGTAGGTATAGTTAAAGAGGAAGCACTTCATGAAATATGGCCATAGACAGGAAAACAATCCTAATGAGAATAAATATGACTTGATCCATTTAAAAGCCCTTATCTAAAGCTCCTCAAATTTTACTCTTTTTAGGATACCATCCCCAATTATATGAAGTAGGAAGTCAGATGAAAAGATAAAAATAATCTTTCTAAAGTTATCTTTGAGGGTTTTCTTATTTTACTCATGACTTTAAGTATATATTTTAAGAGTAATAAAAGTATTAATTTTTTTCATCACAGTGTTTCAGCTTTTGGAAATCAAATATATAAATTTTGATCTTGAATACAGAACTTACCCAATATAGTTGGCCTTTGTATCCAAAGTAATCAGAAAGTCCTGTTACTGTTCTTATAAGAACTCCATGTCTTATGCTGATTCTGGAGACTCAGGCTAATAATCAGGCATTCCCATAGACTAATAACAACCAAGCAGATAAAGCAAACCATCTTGAAGTCTTTAGCAATAGAATGGGTATTAACTTTTGTCCTGTGCTAAGTCTATGAATGTTCATAAGGAAAATCCATTTCCTTTCTTGTTCATTTGGTCATTCATTCATTCATCCATCCATTCATTCATTCATTTAAAGAATCTTTTTTGCAAGCCTTCTATGTGTAGTATAGCCATTCCATGTCAGGGATGGGCAAATATGGCCAGTGGCTTGTTCTTTTTATCGCTCATGAGCTGAGAATGTTTTTTACATTTTTAAATAGAAAAAAATCAAAAGAATAATACTTTGTGAAATGTTAAAATTACATGAAATTCAAATTTTAGTGTTCAGAAATAAAGTTCTAATGGAGCACAGACATACTGGGACTATCTATGGTCCATCATGGCTTTCATGCTACCAAAGCAAAGCTGGGTAGTTGCAACAAATTCTGTATGGCCTGCAAAGCCCAGAACATTTACTGCCTGGCCCTTTACAGAAGACATTTTCTCATCTCTGCTCTAGACACTGGAATTCAATGATGAGCAAAACAGGGAACATTTCTGTACTTAAGAAGTTACATTCTAACAGGGAAACAAGACAAAAAAATGAACAAACGAATTTTGGATCTTTGAGTGTATTGTAAAGCAAATGAAACAGGTGATGTGGTAGAGAGAAGGTGGTCAGTGTAGACTGGGGTATCAGCCTCTGTGGCAGTGGGACTGAGAGCTGAAAGACAATAAATCAGTCATGGGGAATCTGGAAATAGGAGGTTCCTGTCAGCAGGAACAATAGATTATTGGTCTGAGGAATAAGGAAGCATGGTTGATTCACAGAGTCATGGGCAAAGTAGTAGAGATCAGGAGGGAGTTAGAACTGGGCAGAGGTCCGATCACAGAAGACCTCTTATGGTAAGGCAAGTTTGTACTTTTCTCTGTGGGCAAAGAGAATTCTCTGAAGATTTTATACATAGGAATGAGATGATGTGGATTACATTTTAGAGAGACCGATGTGACCATTGTATGAAAAGAGATTTTAGTAGAAGTCAGAGTGGAAACAAGCAGAACTGTTGCAGTGAGCTCAATGAGAGATGCTGATGACTTGAATTCAGGGTGAAGCTATGACGATGGGAGGAATTGGATATATTGGGAATTTAGCTTGGAGGTGAACTGTCAAGCTTCACTTTGGGAAAAGAAGAAAATTAAAAAAACAAGGATTATGCTTGGGTTTTTGGCTAAATAGTGCTACTTCCTAATGTAAAGTGAATTCAAAACTATTAAATATGAAATTTAACTCTCAAACAAGACATTCTATTGATTTAATGGGTGTTTCTCACTTGTTTTCTTCTAGAGGTATAGTTGTGTGTCTACCCATTGGTGTTTTACCATCTTTTTTCTTTATTGTCTTTCCTGAATATAGAAAATTTTTGATGTTTTCCATACAGGCATATTAACTAGAAGGATAGACAGAGAGCTTAAACTGGCAGTCCACATGTGAGCCTTTTCTGCAGAGAGGAGGAAAGAGGTGTGAGTGGTCATGGAAGACCAGCCTGCCATCACTTGAGACCTTGGCCTTAAGTAGGCAATCTGTTATTGATTTGTAAATAATAGGGAAATAAACAAACAGATTTCCTCATGACATTCTCACTCTTGCTCTTAATGCCAACAGAGAGTTATAACATTGATTCAATTAGTTCAGCTTGCTGCAGATATATAGTTGATGTACCCAGACAAACATCAATAACCCATATTTTGTTCTAGATGTAGAAATGTTACGTTTGCAGAAAGAAAACATATTCTTCCCGGTTTTACTAGCATGGTCAAACATTGACGATGTGTAGCTGAAGAAATTTTTGTGAGAAAATTGGGGATATCATCTTACCAACACTATCATTAAAAAGATGGGAGGAAGGAAGAAACAGAAAAACCTTTCCTAGTTTTTTTTTCAATCTTGTATAAAAAGAAAACGAGAACTTTATAATTTTAGCTACACTAATGATTTATGAAGATTACACAACTTTGCACAGTTTCAGTCACTGAATGGTTGAGAAAATAACATGAACTGGGTGACAGGAAGGTTGAAGTAATCAGCATCAGACTCAGAGGACTTTGTAGTAGATAGTGTGTGTGTGTGTGTGTGTGTGTGTGTGTGTGTGTGTGTGTGCGAGAGAGAGAGAGAGAGAGAACGAGAGACAATGAAAGAAAGAGAGAAAGAGACACAGAAAAAGGGAGAGAGAGAGGGGGACAGATTCAGACATGAGCACTTGGCTGGATAAAAATAGCCTTTACTGAGAGATGAAACATCCAGGGGGAAGCTATATGGGAGAGGAGGGAATGACTTCACTTTGGGGCTTGAGTTTGAATTCCTCATGGATATCCATTTGGAGACATCCAGGAAGTAGTTAGAGACATGGGTCATCATTCCATGTTGACAACATAGTGTAAACAAGTTTTATATGACTGGAAAACCAAAACATTCATTTGACTCACTTTATTGTGGTACTTGTTTTACTGCAGTGGTCTGGAATTGAATGCACAATATCTTTAGGGTATGTTGGTACTGATGAGAAGGAGTAAGAAATAAAGACGGCTGAATACACAAGAGAGAGGGATTAATTATCAGTGTCCTAGAGGACACTGAGATGGAATTTATAGTACATGTTGAGGGACTGGCTTTATATAAAACAATGGATGCTGTTATTTCTCTGGTATGAAAAGAGAAAAGGAGAATTGAACACAAAAGTAGGTCTGATAGAGTTCAAAGTAAGGATTGAGAAGTTCCCTTATGATGATGTCTGTTTTCTCAGTAGAGTAGGAGAATAGATTAATGGATGGATGTGCAAGGTAAAGTGTAGCTGCCAGAGATTTTAGGGGAGGGGAAAGAGCTTAAAGCAGTGTGGAAAATGGAAGCATGGATAAGGAATCTTGGTGGGTCTCCTGACAGATGGGTTGGAGAGCCCAGCTGAAAGTGGTGATCAGACATTTATGTCCCAGTTGTTACTTCTCACTGGTACCATGCAACACTGAACCAAACTTGGTAGGTTGCTCAGAAAAAGTAAAAAGTTGAGTTCACCTAGTGCTGGGGTTTTCCCAGGCAGATACTATGGAAAGATAAAGGGGCAGGGGAATCTAGAGTATTGGTAAGAGAGAAATCAGAATGTTTGACCACAAAATCTAAACAGGATAATTATGAAAATGAAGCTAGGAGAGGGCTGTTAGGCAAGGAAAGAGTAGAAGACCAAAGGTCCTGATGAGCTCCAGGCACTCATTCTAGATCCAACATAGAATGAGCATTTGGTAGAAAAGTCAATTAATTGTGTGGATATAAGGATGCCTACTTCCAAATCCAAACATCTAAAGGTCACCTGACTCCCACCCATGTATCCCATTCCTCCATTACCAACATGTCTATTCCAACTGAGGTGGTCAGTTCATTAAATCAGAGTATGCCACCCTGTCTTTGCACCTTTTGTCATAACAATATCCTGTATTAATGCCCATTCTATTCCTTTTCTGTCTATTTAAATCTTCCCCATTTTTTAAGACTTACCTCTCACTTCTTCACAAAACTTTCAGCTAAGTGAAAGCAAGAGGGAAAAAAAAATCCCCTGACTTTTATTGAGCATCTATTATGTTCCAAGAAATGTACTTATATGTATGGTTCTAATTCAATTTGGGCATTGGAGCTCTCATCTTCCTTTTGCGTGTGAATTATCTTTATTGTCTTTAGTACTATATAGTGTTCCTTAACGTTTATTTATGGTGAGAGATTTTTGTGTCTGTCTTTACCTAATACTTGATGATAATTTTTTGATGGCTTAATTGTGTTGTATTTTCCATAACACCTTTCAGAATAGGTTGGACATGGCAGGCATAACTTATTAGTTGATTAAGAATATGAAAATAAAAGGCAGAGAAAGACAAATAACATATGATTTCACTTATTTGTAGAATATAAAAACAAAACAAAACAGAAGGAGCAAAACACCATTAGATTCATAGACACAAAGAAGCCACTAGTGTTTACCAAGGGAGAGGGGTTGGGGTGCATGCAGTGGGGGAGGGAGATAAAAGGGCACAATAATTCGCAGTCACAATGTAAGCTGATCACGGGAACTGTTGAACCACTGTGATGTACATTTGAAACCAACATAAGATTGCATATTAATGATACTTTAATAAAAAATAAATTAAAAAATATGGAGATATAGATAATAGACTAGAGAGTATGGGAAAAAAGACATGAATGCCAATCATTATCCTTGTAAATTCACGGTATGTGCTAGGTATTGGGAAAATTTGAGAATATTTCCCTAGTGTTCCAAAATAGTAAATATACTTTCTAAAAGTGAGTAATGTACTGCTGTTCAGTAGATTCAGACCTGATGTATTTTTAATTGAATGTTGTATAACCAATTCTACATGACTATCTCATTTGAAAAGCAGTCAATTGTGACACAGTTGTAATGGCTAGAGATGTAGACTTCTTTTTATTAGTTGTGTTTCCATATACTTCTATGAACTGATAATTCAATAAAATATAAATCAGCATTTGATTTACTTTGAAAAATGAATATTGCGTAATTTAGGTAGTTTTACATTAAAAGTTTATGTATTGTTTAGTAAAAATAGTATCGAAATTAAAATTAGCTGAAAGTTTAAAAGCTTGACCATATAAAAAACAATTACATTTATAAGTCAGATATGAAAGCTAATAGTTCAAATTTTGGCAGCAGTGGAGTAAATTTTTTGGAGTTAATGCGTTGGAATGGGCTCATTAAAGACATTTTGGAGCATCTCATTGAGAAATGGCTATGAAATTTTCTTTAATGAACCATCAAAACTTTCTTCCTCTTCCAAAGTCTCCTCCTCCTTTAGGGGGGTTTATGATATTTTTATATTCAAAAGTTAAACTTCCTTTAAAGCCTTTGCCAATGAGGTTCATTTCTTAGACAAATTAATTCAAACACAGACAAGTTACACATGTCTGAATTTCTGCAGAAAGTTTTTGCTGGAACCAGCAATAGAACTGGAGTTTCCTATTTGCAAATGAAGTAACTGTTTTAGAACACTGTATGCCATATATTTAGTGGGTAAAGATTGTCAAACTTGTTACACAAAACAAAGAGATTAGTTTTCTTTCCCTTTTTATGACGTTACCATCACCTACTGCATGGAGATTGTCATTTTCTTCATTAACCTGAATTAAATTTACTAAAGGAATATTCATGTTAGTGAAAATTTAGCAAATTTGTCAGTATTTTAAATGCTTAGCAGTCTCTTACAAAGGAAAAAGAAGCAATAGTGTTCTGATTCTTGAATGTTTCATAAGAATAGAGTCTATAGAAGCTACCAGGACAAACTAATACCTTGTATTGGTAAACAAGTGTTAAAACATGTTTTCTAATACTTTATTTTACTTTCTAAATGTGAAGTTATTTTTTCTCATTAAAACAGAAATACATGTATATTACAGAAAAATTAGAAAATACAGACACATAAACAGAAGAAAAATATAAGACATTACTGTGAGTTAAACTTTCTGGACACTTTAGTGAGTATACTTCCATACCTTACCTCCATATGGATATATGGGGATATGTATGTATATGTGTGTGTGTATCTCACATCACTTATATATGTATGTATCTCACATCATTTATATAATTTTGTTACTGGCTTACACACTTGATAAGTACATTTTACACACTATTATATGCCAACAGTTCTATTTTTTATTTTCACAACATTATTTTTAACAGCTGTATATACTCTATTATATAGGCATATTCTAATTTATTTAACCAGTTTGTAATATTGGACATTTGATTGTTTTTAACATTTTGTATCACAATCAGTGCAGAGGTAAACATCCTTTTCCCATACATCTGTCTGCACTTCGTCAGTTATCTCCTGAGGTTATGTTTCCAGAGGAATAACTAGGCCAAAGTTCTGCACATTTTTAAGTCTAATATTACTGCCAAATTGCTCTCCAGAAAGTCTTATTATTTATGCTCTGACCAAATACATATGAAAATATCTCTTTTCTCTCACAAATAGAAATTAAGCTATTAATTTTCATTTCCTCATTCTGATTCTTATAATAACTGTGAAAGAGAACAGATTAGAGAAATGCTAATGGTCACAGATCAAGACAGTCACAAGACTAAGAGCCAAGTTTTCTGACTTACCATACCACATATTCCTTTATATCACATATTTCTTGCCATCATGCTGTTGACGATGGCAGTTCCAAGTCAACCATCAGGAAAGAACCTTGAGCAGGAATTCTTGCACGCCACAGCCTGACTCATGTCTGTGTTGCTGGCAGTGCCCTGGCCTCCAGCCATTGGACTGTGGGTAGCACAATTCTTGTATTCGGAGAAAAAGGCAATGTTGTCACACTGCTTGTCCAGGCCAGCACTGAAGCCAGAGGGAAAGAGAAGAGGAAAGAAAGTTGGAGGCAAAAGGCACCTGAAGGTGATCAAATTATATGCCTTCTGACAACATGTCCCTAAAAGCTTTGGATTCTTGCCCTATATTGTGAGTGAAATAATGCAGGCTATCCATTTGATATGAAGATTGTTAATTGCGGAGTTTATCTTTACTTTTTTTAAATTGTAAGATTCATACAAATTGGATTCTGTTTTTGTTTTCATTTATACAAATGTTATATAAAATGTTGAAGGAGTCAAGTTCTTTTAAATGAAACAAAAGATGTGGTAAAGAAAAAAAATTCCCTTTTGGATAGAAAGACATAAAAGTGGGAAGCGCGCACGTGCATGTGTGTGTGTGTGTGTGTGTGTGTGTGTGAGATGGTGATGGTTTAGTAAATTGAACTCAAGGTTAAAGAAAGCTGCAAAAACCAAAAGCAAAAGAGAAGCAAGAAGTTCAATCATGCATGTCTAAGATTTCTTTAGCTATAGAATTGGATAAGAAACTGTTATGCAAAAGTGCAAGTAATATTTGTTAAGGGTTAATGAGCCAGTTATACCAGTAAGTGCTGTAGGGTAAGATGAAAAAGTAATAGGCTCTGTCCTCTGGTGTGTCACCTCTTGTAGTGGCAATAAGACTACTCAGGGCAGCTTTTATGACCACTAGTTTTGGTTCAGTCCTTCTCTTCTGTGCTTCAACACTACTCTGTTATCCCATCATTAAAGTTACTCCTAAATTAAAATCTGTTTACTTGTCTCTTATACCCATTAGACTATGAGCACCTTGAGCTGCTTATTGTGTTTACCAAAAGAGGATATGCAAAAAGAAGGCGAGTGACAATAACTACATACCCATCAATAATCACCCTAAATGTAAATGGTCTGAGTGCTCCAATCAAAAGACATAGAGTCACTGAATGGATAAAAAAACAAGACCTGTCTATATGCTTCCTATAAGAGACTCACTTCTAACCCAAAGACATACACAGACTGAAAGTAAAGGGATGGAAAAAGATATTTCATGCAACTAATGGGGAGAAAAAAGCAGGAGTTGCAGTACTTGTATCAGACAAATGGCCTTCAAAACAAAGAAAGGAACAAGAGACAAAGAAGGACATTACATAATGATAAAGGGGTCAGTCTAACAAGAGGATATAGCTATTATAAATAATCTATGCACCCAACACAGGATCACTTACATATGTGAAAGAAATACTCACAGAATTAAAAAGGGAAATAGAATGCAATGCATTCATTTTAGGAGACTTCAACACTCCACTCACTCCAAAGGACAGATCAACCAGATAGAAAATAAGTAAGGAGACAGAGGCACTGAACAACACATTGGAACAGTTGGACCTAACAGGCATCTACAGAACACTCCACCCAAAAGCAGCAGGATACACATTCTTCTCAAGTGCACATGGAACATTTTCAAGAATAGATCATATACTAGGCCACAAAAAGAGCCTCAGTAAATTAAAAAAGATTGAAATTGTACCAACCAGATTCTCAGACCACAAAGGTATGAAACAAGAAATAAATTGTGCAAAGAAAATGAAAGCCCACAAACACATGAAGGCTTAACAACATGCTCCTAAATAATCGATGGACCAAATAAAACAGAGATCAAGCAATATATGGAGACAAACAACAACAATAATTCAACACCGCAAAATTTGTGGATGCAGCGAAAGCCATGCTAAGGGGGAAGTATATTGCAATACAGGCCTACATCAGAAAAGATGCACAGTCTAAACTCACAATTAACAAAACTAGAAAAAGAAGAACAAATTAGACTCAAAGTCAGGAGGGACATAATAAAGATAAGAGCATAAATAAATAAAATAGAGAGTAATAAAACAATAGAATCAATGAAAGCAGGACATGGTTCTTTGAGAAAATAAACAAAATAGAGAAACCCCTAGCCAGACTTATCAAGAAAAAAAGAGAGTCTTCACACATAAACAGAATTAGAAATGAGAAAGGAAAAATCACTACAGACACTACAGGTATACAAAGAATTATTAGAGAATACTATGAAAAATTATAAGGTAAACTGGATAACCTAGAAGAAATGGACAACTTTCTAGAAAAATACAACCTTCCAAAGCTGACCCAGGAAGAAACAGAAAATCAGAACAGACCAATTACCAGCAACAAAATTGAATTGGTAATCAAAAAACTACCTAAGAACAAATGCCTGGACCAGATGGCTTCAGTGCTGGATTTTATCAAACATTTAGTGAAGACCTAATTAACCATCCTCCTTAAAGTTTTCTAAAAAGTGGAAGAGGAGGGAATACTTCCAAAATCATTCTATTAGACCAGCATCACTCTAATACCAAACCAGGTAAAGACACCACAGAAAAGAAAATTACAGACCAATATCCCTTATGAACATAGATGCAAAAATACTCAACAAAATATTAGCAAACTGAATTCAAAAATACATCAAAAAGATCATCCATCATGATCAAGCCTAGTGTTCACTCCAGGAATGCAAGGATGGTACAATATTCTAAAATCCATCAACATCATCCACCACATTAACAAAAAGGACAAAAACCACATGGTCACCTCCATAGATGCTGAAAAATTATTTGACAAAACCCAACATCCATTTATGATAAAAACTCAACAAAATGGGTATAGAGGGAAAGTACTTCAACATAATAAAGGCCATATATGACAAACCCGCAGACAACATCATACTTAAGAGCAAAAAGCTGAAAGCTTTTCCTTTAAGATTGGAAACAATACAAGGATGCCCACTCTCTCCACTTTTATTCAACATAGTTCTGGAGGTCCTCGCCATGGCAATCAGACAACACAAAGAAATAAAAGGTATCGAGATTGGTAAAGAAGATGTTAAACTGTCACTGTTTGCAGATGACATGATATTGTACATACAATATCCTAAGGAATCCATTCCAAAACTAGTAGATCTAATATGTGAATTCAGCAATGTTGCAGGATACAAAATTAATACAGAGAAATCTGTTGCATTCCTACACACTAACAATGAACTAGCGGAAAGAGAAATCAGGAAAACAATTCCATTCACAAATGCATAAAAAAGAATAAAATACCTAGGAATAAACCTAACCAAGGAAGTGAAAGACTTATACTCTGAAAACTACAAGAAACTCATGAAAGAAATTAAAGAAGATGCCAATAAATGGAAATACATCCTGTGCTCATGGATAGCAAGAATTAATATTGTCAAAATGGCCATCCTCCCTAAAGCAATCTACAGATTCAATGCAATCCCAATCAAAATACCAACAGCATTCTTCAACAAACTAGAGCAAATACTTCTAAAATTCATATGGAACCACAAAAGACCCAGAAGAGCCAAAGCAATCCTGAGAAGGAAGAATAAAGCTGGGAGGATTATCCTTCCTGACTTCAAGCTCTACTACAAAGCCATAGTAATCAAGACAATTTGGTACTGGCACAAGAACAGACCCATAGACCAATAGAACAGACTAGAGAGCCCAGATATAAACCCAAGCATGTATAGTCAGTTGATATATGATAAAGGAGCCATGGACATACAATAGAAATGAGAGCCTCTTCAACAACTGGTGTTGGCAAAACTGGACAGCTACATGCAAGAGAATGAAACTGGATTATTGTCTAACCCCATACACAAAAGTAAATGCAAAATAGATCACAGATCTGAATGTACGTCATGAAACCATAAAACTCTTAGAAGACAACATAGGCAAAAATCTCCTGAGTATAAACATGAGCAACATTTTCCTGAACGTATCTCCTCAGGCAAGGGAAACAAAATAAAAAACGAACAAATGGACAACATCAAACTAAAAATCTTCTGTACAGCAAAGGACACCATCAGCAGAGAAAAAAGGCATACTGCAGTATTGGAGAATATATTTTTAAATGACATATCTGACAAAGGGTTAACATCCAAAATATATAAAGAACTCACATGGCTCAACAACCAAAAAGCAAATAACCCTATTAAAAAGTAGGGGGAGGATATGAACAGACACTTCTCCAAAGAAGAAATTCAGATGGTCAACAGGCACATGAAAAGATGCTCCATCACTAATTATCAGGGAAATGCAAATTAAAACGACAATGAGATATCACCTCACACCAGTTAGCATTGCCAGTATCGAAAAGACTAAAAACAACAAATGCTGGTGAGGATGTGGAGAAAGGGGAACCCTACTACACTGCTGGTGGGATCTATGATAATTTAACTATTGTGGAAAGCAATATGGAGGTTCCTCAAAAAACTAAAAATAGAAATAACATTTGACCCAGGAATTCCACTCCTAGGAATTTACCCAAAGAAAACAAGTTCTCAGATTCATAGAGACATATGCACCACTATGTTTACTGCAGCACTATTTACAATAGCCAAGATATGGAAGCAACCTAAGTGTCCATCAGTAGATGAATAGATAAATAAGAGGTGGTAAATATACACAATGGAATATTATTCAGCCATAAGAAAGAAACTAATCCTACCATTTGCAACAACATGAATGGAGCTGCAGGATATGTTCAGTGAAATAAGCCAGGCAGAGAAAGCCAAGTACCAAATGAGTTCCCTCATTTGTGGATTGTAACAACAAAGCAAAACTGAAGGAACAAAACAGCAGAAGACTCAGAGACTCCAAGAAGGGGCTAACGGTTATCAAAGCGGAGGGTTGGGGGAGGACAGGTGTGGATGGAAGGAGAAGGGGATTGAGGTGTATTATGATTAGTCCACATGGTGTGGGAGGGATCACGGGGAAAACAATGTAGCACAGAGAAGACAAGTAGTGACTTTGTGGCATCTTACTACACTGATGGACATTGACAGCAATCAGGTATGTGGGGGGACTTGATAATATCGGTGAATGTAGTAATCACATTGTTTTTCATGTAAAACCTTCATACAAGTGTATATTAATAAAAAAAAGAGGCCAAGGGAACTTAATAGACAAAATGAAATATTTTACCATTTGGTAAAGGAATTGTATTTTGATCACTATATTCACTGCTTCTCCAAAATCTTGGCCTATACTTTTCAAGTTGATGAAGGTAAATTTTTACTATACTAATAAACTCAGCTTTTATTAATTTTGTGAAGTTGGGCAAATCATTTAATTTATGGTCTCAATTTTTCTCATCTGCAAAGTTAAGAGTGTTATATCAGAACAATAATTCACAACTGATGTTTAGGATACCTATGCCAATATCCAGATATGGAATAGGAGGTGGAATACATCAGAGTCTTCATTAGGATATTAGTGGTGTAGAAAAATATATTCAGTGTCATTATGTAATTTCATTTTGAAAATAAAAAGAAAGATACTCTCTCTGTAATACTACACAATAGAAATAAAAAGTCCTGGAAAACGGTCCCTAGTTTTCTCAGAGTTTGGAGGCCAACTCTTTCCAGAATCTCCAGTGTAACTGTGGGATTGGCCATAATTTACATTCTTTTTTTGTTTTCCAATGAGAGCAATAAAGGCAAAAAACACTGTGCTAATCCTACGAAGCTCCAATCATCTAGCATTTAATCATGGCTGACATAAACCTTGTTTTTCTTTGAATATGTCACCTTTTTAAACTTTTCAACTTATCTTGTTTTGAAGAAACATGAAAACTATAGATCACATTACTAGGCTCAGCAAGATAAAGAAGATAAGAAAACGAGTCAGACTGAGTTACTGGAGTGTCAGTGTGTAGAACTGTTGTTTCATAGACTTGCCTATGTGACCAAGGACAGGCTAAAGTTAGTCTGGTTGTAGCTCAGGAAATCCTGTGAGAGAACTGAAACACAAGGTACCATTTTTGGGTCACTGGGTGCTATATTTTTAAGAGACTAGAAGTTATGTTCTCATGGTGCTTGGGGTCTTTATTTGAAGGAGTTTTTTAAAGGAGTTTTTGCCGTTTGGCATCAATGGCTTCCCCATACAGTACAATGTTTCCAGGTCACAAGTCTGCATGATTTTCATATACCTCACTGGTCTTGGGTAGCCACAACCACAACAAAAGTATGAAATGATTTGAAATGCCAATAAAAATTAAATTAAAAAAGAGAGAGATTGAAGTGTCACCCCCTTACAGGAGTGACACACAGCTCAGTTCTTGCAATCTCCTCCTCCCTGTGGCTCTCCTTAGCTGACCTGTGGTGGGAACAGCTGTTATATTTATGCTCTGCAATTGCTGGAGTCCTGGTGGGTACCTGGATTCTTGTTGTCACAGGAGTCAGCAGCAGCCTGACATTCCTCATACATGGGCCAACCTGGGCTACTTTTACCATCCATTTTGACTGTGTGTATGCCTCAGACATGTTGAAGCATAACCTATTTGTCCTGCCTTGTGGTATTTTTAGCGCTGATTCTAAACTACTGCATAGCTTTAGACTATTAGGGCATTGTGAAATTGTGGGGATAGTCTACAGATATACAGTAGTATTTTAAAAATAGGACTTTTAGGCCTAAATCTTAAAGTACCTCTGTCAGTTCAGGTCTTCTGGAAAGCAGATGTCAAGGTGGGATTAGATGGGCAAGAGATTTATTGGGAGGAGCCCTTGTGAAGGAAAAAAGGGAGGGAGCATGAGCCAGCAAGAAGAGCCTTCAGACCTTGAGACAGGTCTGTGAAAGAAGAGAGAGAAGGAGGGTTGGGTGCAAGGAGTCTCAGACCACAGTGCAGTTCTGAGAAGGTCTCAGCCAGGCTGGTGGGGATCCCTGAACTCCCTGAGCTCAAGCTTCCCATCAGAGAGGCCCTGAGTCAGGCAGAAGCAGCCTGGGCCTACTACCTCCTCTCTGCTCTTACACTGTCTCGGAGCAGCCAGTGCGGAGCATGGCCTGACTTGAATGTAGCAGTGGGTCCCAGGGTGCGGCCGTCTGAGGCAGTCCGTCAGCTGTGTTCCCTGCAACAGGTCCTCTGGAAAGGAGAATTGAAAGGGGTACCTCCCTGGCCACGGACGCGACCAGATGTGTGACCTTAAGTCCCAGGATCCTCAGCAGAACTCTCCAGAAGTTATTAATATTATTCCCTCTGCTCCCCACTCCCGTCTACAGCCAAACTCATGGCCGTTCATTTCACTTCTAGACTCTCAATCCCCACAGAGCAAGTTTACTTACGGAAACTACATCTCCAGAGGCTCCCTTTTGTTTTTGTTTCCTAGCCAATAAAACCATCTCTCTCATTTTTTTAATCTTAATTCCACAAACATATAAGTAATGAATTCCAAGCACTGTTAAATACAGAGGCAAAGGTAAATTAGACATCTTAATGTGTTCATGCCTTCTAGAGGATTATGTGCATATTAACAGAAATTTTAATAATGTGATAAACAGATGAGCAGGTGGGACACAGAGAATACTATCTTGAACAGCCTGAACAAAATTTGAGCCAAGTCTCCAAGGACAAATACACCTTATTTAGACAGAAAAGACAAAGGCAAGTCTAGGCAGAAGCAAGAAAGTATGAAAATTGGACTATAAGCGATGGGTTGTTGTTCCTGGAAGATAAAGAGGAAGACTGAGGCGGTAGGCAGGATCCAGCATTTTGCTTGGGAATTTGCATTTGATTGTGTTAGTCATGGTCACGTGTGCATTTTACAAATGTGGCATAGGATTTGGGTGGGCAAGACTAGAGAATAATAGGAAGCCATTGCCTATTGAATATGTTCATCCACTCACTGATGTGCCTGTAAGAGGACAGGAGCCCTGGGAAAAGATTGCCGGACTTAACACGCAAAAGGCTTTTTGGGTTCTAACCTCAGTGTCCTAGGTTACCATGGTTTAGGTCAGTCATGTAATTCTAGATATGGAAGTTTCTGTTATTTATTAACTGGAAATAATGATACATGTCCTGATATCTATTGAACTGTTATGAGAACAAATGAATCGAGGCAGGACTTTCGAAGGCAGTTTGCAAATTTCAGCACTGTAAAAATTAAGGGACTGTTAAGTACTGCCCCGGAAGAAACAGCACCTGGGAAAACCTGCAGAGTGTGGTTTTGTAAGAAGTTGTTCAGCCTCCAAGGGAGAAAATGCCTGGCTCAACATTGGCTAGGAGGAAATGTTTGGGAAATTATGACACAGAGTAAAGCAAATGGGGCTTTCTGTTTTGTTTTTTGGATATCACAATTTCTTAATTGTCATTCTTTTTTTAAATAAACTGCTTATTTATTTTTATTTTTATTGAAGTATAGTTGACATGTATAACATTTTATTGGTTTTAAGTATACAACACACTGATTTGATAGTTATATACATTATTAAATGCTCACTCCAATTAGTGTAGTTGCTTTCAACACAGAAAGATGTTACAGAACTACTGACTATATTCTCTATACTGTACTTTTGTCCCCGTGACTAATTTATACGACTGAGATTTTGTGCCTCTTTATCCATTTCACTTTTTTCATCCACCCACCCCAACCCCTTCCCCATGGTAACCACCAGTCACTTCCCAGTATCTATGAATCTATTACTGTTTTGTTCATTTTGTTTTGCTTTGTTTTTAGATTCCATATGTAAGTGAAGTCATATGGTATTTGTCTTTCTCCATCTGGATTATTTAAATAGCATAATTCCCTCCAGGTCCAACCATGTTGTCACAAATGGCAGGATTTCCATTCTTCTTATGGCTGAATAATGTTCCATTGTACATATACGTGCCACTTCTTTATTCATTCATTTGTTGATGGACACTTTGATTGGCTATTATAAATAATGTGGCAATAAACATAAGGGTGCATATATTTTTTCAAATCAGAGATTTTGTTTTCTTCAGGTAAATTCCTAGAAGTGGAATTACTGGGTCATATGATATTTCTATTTTTCATTTTTTGAGGAACCTCCATACTGCTTCCCATAGTGGCTGCACCAATTTACACTCCCACCAACAGTATAGAAGGGTTCCCTTTTCTCCACATCCTCATCAACACTTGTTATTTCTTATCTTTTGGATAGTGGCCATTCTGACTGGTGTGAGGTGATATAGTGGTTTTGATTTGAATTTCCTTGATGATTACCTATCTGAAGCATCTTTTCATGTGCCTGTTGGCCTTCTGTATTTCTTCTTTGAAGAAATGTCTGATCTGGTCCTCTGTCCATTTTTTAAGTTGAATCATTTGAGTTCTTTACATATATTTTGGATGTTAACCCCTCAGCAGATAAATCATTTATGAATATATTCTCCCATTATGTAGGTTGCCTTTTTTTTAATGGTTTTCTTTGCTCTGTAGAAGCTTTTTAGTTTGATGTAGTTCCACTTGTTTATATTTGATTTTGTTCCCTTGCCTGGGAAGACATGTCCAGAAAAAATTTACTCATGCTTATGTTAAGAGATTTTTGTCTATGTTTACTTCTAAGAGTTTTTTTATATTTATGATTTTAATCCATTTTGAGTTTACTCTTCTGTATGGTTTAGACAGTAATCTAGTTTCATTCTCTTGCATGTAACTGTCCAGTTTTCCTAACACCTTTTATTGGAGAGACTGTCTTTTTTACATTGGGTATTTTTGCCTCCTTTGTCGTATATTAATTGACCATATATGCGTGGGTTTATTTTTGGCTCTCTGTTCTGTTCTATTGAGCCATATGTCTGTTCTTGTGCCAGTACCATGCTCTTTTGATTACTGTAGCTTTGTAGTATAGCTTCAAGTCAGGGAGCATTACACTTCCAGCTTTGTTCTTTTTAAGATTGCTTTGGTCTTTTGTGGTTCCATATGAATTTTAGGATTATTTGCTCTAGTTCTTTGAAAAATGCCATTGATATTTTGATAGGGATTTCATTGACTCTGTAACTGTTTGGGAAGGATGGCCATTTTTTCTTAACTGTCTTGTTGTTTGCCCTTCCTCACCATAGATGGTTCCAAAGTAGCAGGAAGTTGGGTCAGGGAGTATTAATAAGGCAAAGGAAATGGTTAAAATGTATTTGATATAGTAAATAGAAACTGAACCACTTTAGTGTGGGGAAGATAGTAGGCTAGACATCAGTTATGTCAATGGACATACATGTAGGGATGGGAAACAAATATAGCTTTGTCAGAAACACTCTGCTTGCCAGGAGAACTATGGGCCCTATCCTTTAACGTTTCTAGGGGGAAATAGCAGTATATTATCAAATAAATAAGAATTGCCCTAACATTTCTCTACTGGAAAATATTTTTAATTTTATACAAGCCTTATACATGTATTTTAAATATATGTATACATTATTATCAATATATATATTCACATGGAAAATCCCCATATAAACAATTCCATTATAATGACCATACCTGGAATAATATTGATCTTCTAAAAGAATTGTCTATTCTATGGAGAAACTTTTTGTTTTTTTGTAAATAGAGGAATCAGCAGGAATATTGGCATTTGAGTTGAGACCATTGGTTGATTAATATAAGTGACCTGCTGGCAAAATGTTAGCTACTTTTTCTTGAATAACCATATATTAATTGATATTTGTCATCTTAAAGCAAACAAAAAACAACTTAGGGATTTTTAAAACTTATCCTATGACTTAAGAGACATTTTGGAAAAGAATTCCCAAAGAAGGGGGTGACTGACATGAGAAGTTAATTCACTCAATCCCAACCACTTCTGTATCCTCTTAATGAGTTTCAGAGGGTGGGAAGCTAAAACTGATATTCTCCAAAGCTCTTGGAGTTGAACTAAGGAATAGCCTTACTTCCGTCATGCAAATGCAATTGTTATTTTTCTATTGCAACATGACAAATTACACAGATTTAATGGTCTGAAATAACACCATTTATTGGCTCACAATTTCTGAAGATCAGAAGTATGGGTGTGGATCTTCTGCTCGGGGTTTCACAAGTCTGAAATCAAGATATTGGTCAGGGCTTTCCTCAGCGTGTTCTTCGAAACGCACTGGTTATTGGCAGGAGGATTCAGTTGCCTGCAGTTGTAAGAGGGAGGCTCTTGCTTTCTTTCTGGTTGCCAGTCAGGGGCCAGTCACAGCTCCTAGAGACTTAACTATGTGGTGCTCTCTATAGCATGGTACTCTGCTGTTTCAAGGCTGATGAGAGAGTCATTCTGGGTTTGAATTTCTGTCTTCTTTTAGGGTTCACTTAATTAGGTCAGGCCCATGCAGGATAACTCCCTTTTGATTATTTCACAGTCAACTGGCTGGAGACATCAGTTACATTTGCAAAATCCTTTTTTTGCTATATAATGGAATATAATCATGGAAGAGATATGCCATCATATTCTCAAGTCCTTCTCACAGTCCAAGAGAGGGTGTTGCACAGGGCATATATATTGGAGCAGAATCTGGGGGACCACCTCAGGATTCTGCCTACTACAATGTGTCGTTTAGAGGTAGAAGTAACCAAGGTGAGGTAGTGTTCATGTGCAGGTAGACTGTACCTTTCAGCAAGGACAGTGGAATTAGGGTGCTTTCAAGGCAGCCTTAGTAGAGTTTTCATTTCTACTTCCTGGTGCCACATGCGCCATGCAGTGGGCAGTGGCAGTTGGGGGTGTTTTTGTTAAAGCAGCTTATGTGGTTGAGCATTTTTCTGGACAATTTTTTCCTGCATTTTCCTTGGTAGTATTCAAGACAGTTTCTTTGATTCTCCTATAGCTAGACTAAGCTAATGATTACTTATAATAAATACCTTTCTTCTTAAACTAGCTATAGTGAATACTTTTATCTTCAACATAAAACCTTGCTTGATATAACAGGATCATAAATGACCTTTTTTTATATCTCTATTAAATGTGTATAATTCTGAAATTCATTTACAGATTCATGGAACTTTAGACCAGGAAGGACACTTCCACTTGTAGAACTTTTTCAAACTATATTCTGTAGAACACTTGTAACAGAGTCCAGGATATGAGAAAAGGATTTTTTTGGGGGGAAAAGTGTTCAATAGTCCTGCCAGTTTAGGATTCCCTACATGCTCTTGTTGTTTAAAACAGTCATTAGCATATCAAAGACCCTGAGAGATTCTACAGGAAGAAAAATCCCCCAAAACCCAAAACTGTTACACTTTTCTTAATCTAACCAAGGGTTGCCACACCAAAGCCTAGAAAAGCTAAGTTACTAAAGTCTACTTGTGAGCTAGAGGTAGAGTAGAGTTAAAAACTAAACTAACTAGGCTTTTTCTGATGTCCAGAAACATTAAACTTCCTCCTTACTCCCTACATCTGCCTGAGAAGTAAGTTTCAATGAATGCAAACACAGCCTCATGAGGAAGGAAAAGATATTTATGTAAATAGTTCCAGCGAATATATTAATAATGTCCCGTGGAACATGTCATATCTTTTTGGGAAGCTTGGAATCCCAGATATGTCTACCCACACACCACTCAGCAGGAGGCGACTGCCCAGGGAGTGGGCCCAGGGCGGATATTTCCCACTTCCCTGTTATTCACGTAACAGCCGTTCCTTCCCAGGGGCTCTCAGACCACAGGAAGAAGGAGCTTGTGAAATTAGGCTCCAGGATATTTTGGTAACTGTAGCACAGTTATCTTTCATGCAGATATTTTGGGCTTAGGGCTTAATAAAAAATGAATCATTTAAAAATAAGTCCATAATTAAAATTAAAACAAAGTATTAAGGTCACCACAAAAGGCAATGCAGATCATGCACATAATAGAAACCTGATTCCTGGGTCAGAACACTTGCAAGCACATGCCTCTCCTTCATTCCATAATATAAATCGCGTCACACATATCTGACCCAGAGAGAAGAGGTTCCGGGAGGCGTATGTTTTCAGCATGAAAACAAGGAGCCATTAGTGTTATACGCACAGCTTATGGTTGGCTGGCTGGCCTAACACACCTTGGCATTTACTGTTCCCCAAGGCCACATGGTTGCATCTTGCAGAGGCCAGGGGTAGATTTGGACGTGCCAAATCAGCTTCAGACCCCAAATCCCCCCTTTACTGTTCTTGGAAGGCACTAAAACTAAGTAAAGAATCTAGTCTCCACCACACTTTTATTATTGGGAAATGATTTCCCCTGCAGGGCAGAGAGATAGAATCACAAGTTAGATTTCTTGCATTCTCTCCTGGTGCTCCCCAAACTGCCCACCCTCACCATAGTTTTTCTCTTCTTTGTATAGCAGCTGCATTTCTAAAAGGACTGGTACACTGGTTAAAAACAAAACAAAACATAGTGAACTGTTCTCACAGTAATGTTTTATAGCCACTTAGACCTTTAAAAGAAGAGAATGGTAAACAAACTAGCCACTACATTTAGTCATAAAAGGACTCAAACCACAACATACACCCAGCACAATTCTAAGGGAAAATGTCCACATACGGGCACGTCGTCCTGGGCTTGTGGTTTTCCCCAGAGCTTGACTCAGGCCAGACTGTCCCCGAACCCTGTGGACGCTCCCCAACTTCTGGGGTTGCACTCACAGGGCTTGAGGCATCAAGAAAAGGTGACCGAGGAGTTTTGGTAATAGCATAAAGCAGTTTCACTTATTCTCACATGCTTTTTATTAAATGGATCTTCTCTGGCCGTTCTGGTCCAGCACTGGAGCCCCTGCCCAGATACCTTCAAACTAAAGCTATTAGGCCTGTGGAAGTTGGTGTGGATAGTCTTGAAGACTACAAAAGGGAGCTGGTTTCTTTTAAAAACTGGCAAAGCAAGTATCCAAGGAACAGTATGTCTGTCAGCTTTTAAGTATTATTTGGGTACATGTTTATAGAATAGCAAAATAATTGGTAGAGTAGTATTCAAACCCCAGATGTTTATCAACAGGTAAAATCAGGTTGTAAGTAGTATTTTCCTCCGTCATTAGTCCTCAAATCTAGGCTCAAACTATATTTAGTCTATAATTAATGAGATGCTATGTACATTTTAAGCAGAAAGACTTAAAATATGATTAACCCCGAGGCTTTGTTAGACCATATACAATCAAGAGAGCATTATCCTTAAGAGAGAACACACACGCTGGATACAGATGGATATACAGACATATATTTTTCTATCCTAGCAATAGGATAGAGTATTTATATCAGAAATATCCAGAAAACTGAAAGTACACTTTGCTGCCTGTCTGTATCTATAGTTAAGTGTCTGATACCTACTCCCAGTCTAGCACAGCAGTAAGATTTCACTATATTTGGAGCTCATTAGAATATTCTTTGTTGTAAGAAGTATGGGTTTACTTCTCCCTGGGTATTATTTATGTTAAATTTATATTAAAAACCAATTCTTTAAGACAGTAAGGTTTCCAGGCTTCAGGTGGTACAGGATGACCATATTTCCATTCCTTCTCTTTCTTTTATCTAATGGACTGAATTCACTTAAATCTACCAAAAACCAAATGACATTGCTGAAAACCATTGATCTATAATAATCCAAGGAACAAAAGGACACTGTGTTGGAGGCTCCCAATGGACGGGCGCTTCCCCTGCCAACTGTATACCAGCGGCTTCGATGTGAACTCCAGGAAAGAGGCAGGAGGTGTTGAGGATGTGGGTAAAGTTCCCCAATTATGTTTTTCTCTTATTGGGCTATGACTTTAAATACTGTCTTTCTGGTTCTAAGCAGGAATGACTGTTAAGGATTTCAAATGAGTAACTCAAACAATTTTATCTGGCCCAGTAATGGACATATTTTTGATAAGTGAGTGGGGAGAGCTGATCTCCCCATTTCAAAGGAGCCGGCAGCAGGCCAGAGAGAGCTGGCTCCGAGGAGCTTTCAGACACCACCCTGATAGCCTGCAGTGGGACCTGCACTTTGGACTCTTCACTGCTATTCTAACAGGTGAGGCCCCAGATGCAAATATTTGCTTTAACTCTTTCCTACTGTAAACTCTGTAGCCCTTGGTATGATGTGAAGTATAGAATTTATGGCTGTCTACACAGACATTATCAAAATTATTTTAAATTCTGCTTTCTTGTTATTTCTCAAGGATTACTGCTTGGTTGGCATTTTTAGGAAAATGTTGATAATTGACATGAGTAGGGCTTAAAGAATAAAAAATGGCAGCAGTCCAAATGGATCCCAGGACTCAGCAGTAAGTTCAGACACAAAATTAGAGCATGGAACAGTTATCCAATGAGTCCAAATTTCACATCAGCAAAGGCAAGGTGGAAATCATTAAGCTCAATAGCATGTACATCAGTGCTAACCTCCTCTTTATTTTTTGTCAATGACCATACATTACGCTTTTGACCACCCTCCTTGTTATATTTTATTGAATCCCATCTTGTATTCTTTTTTTAATATAATTTATTTTATTATCACTAATCTACAATTACATGTGCAATATTATGGCTATTAAACTACCCCTTCATCAGGTCCCCCCCAACCAACCGCATTACAGTCACTGTCCATCAGCGCAATGAGATGCTATAGAATCACTACTTGCCTTCTCTGAGTTGTACTGCCCTCCCCGTGCCCCCCCAACATTACATCTGCTAATTGTAATGCCCCGTTTTCCCTCTTATCCCTCCCTTCCCGCCCATTTTCCCCAGTCCCTTTCCCTTTGGTAACTATCACTCCGTTCTTGCGTTCTGTGAGTCTGCTGCTGTTTTGTTCCTTCAGTATTTTTTCTTTGTTCTTATACCCGACATATGAGTGAAATCATTTGATACTTGTCTTTTTCGGCTTGGCTTATTTCACTGAGCATAACACCCTCTAGCTCCATCCATGTTGTTGCAAATGGTAGGATTTGTTTTCTTCTTATGGCTGAATAATATTCCATTGTGTATATGTACCACATCTTCTTGATCCATTCATCTACTGATGGACACTTAGGTTGCTTCCATTTCTTGGCTATTGTAAATAGTGCTGCAATGAACATAGGGGTGCATCTGTCTTTTTCAAATTGGGCTGCTGCATTCTTAGGGTAAATTCCTAGGAGTGGAATTCCTGGGTCAAATGGTATTTCTATTTTGAGTTTTTTGAGGAACCTCCATACTGCTTTCCACAATGGTTGAACTAATTTGCAGTCCCACCAGCAGGGTAGGAGGGTTCCCTTTTCTCCACATCCTCGCCAACATTTGTTGTTGCTTGTGTTTTGGATGTTGGCCATCCTCACTGGTGTGAGGTGATATCTCATTGTGGTTTTAATCTGCATTTCTCTGATGATTAGCGATGTGGAGCATCTTTTCATGTGCCTGTTGGCCATCTGAATTTCTTTAGAGAAGTGTCTATTCATGTCCTCTGCCCATTTCTTAATTGGATTATTTGCTTTCTGTTTGTTAAGGTGCATGAGTTCTTTATATATTTTGGATGTCAACCCTTTATCAGATACGTTTTTTATGAATATGTTCTCCCATACTGTAGGATGTCTTTTTGTTCTACTGATGGTGTCCTTTGCTGTACAGAAGCTTTTCAGCTTAATATAGTCCCACTTGTTCATTTTTGCTTTTGTTTCCCTTGCCCTGGGAGATATGTTCATGAAGAAGTTGCTCATGTTTATATCCAAGAGATTTTTGCCTATGTTTTTTTCTAAGAGTTTTATGGTTTCATGACTTACATTCAGGTCTTTCATCCACCTTGAGATTACCTTTGTGTATGGGGCTAGACAGTATTCCAGTTTCATTCTCTTACATGTAGCTGTCCAGTTTTTCCAACACCAGCTGCTGAAGAGGCTGTCATCTCCCCATTGTATATCCAAGGCTCCATTATCAAATATTAATTGACTGTATATGTTTGCTTAATGTTTGGATTTTCTATTCTGTTCCACTGGTCTGTGGGTCTGTTTTCGTGCCAATACCAAATTGTCTTGATTACTGTGGCTTTGTAGTAGAGCTTGAAGTCAGGGAGCGTAATTCCCCCTGTTTTATTCCTCCTTCTCAGGATTGCTTTGGCTATTCAGGGTCTTTTGTGGTGCCATATGAATTTTAGAATTATTTGTTCCAGTTCATTGAAGAAAGCTGTTGGTAGTTTGATAGGGATTGCATTGAATCTGTAGATTGCTTTAGGTAGTATAGCCGTTTTGACAATATTTAGTCTTCCTAGCCATGAGCATGGGATGCATTTCCATTTGTTAGTATCCTCTTTAATTTCTCTTAGGAGTGTCTTGTAGTTTTCAGAGTACAGGTCTTTCACTTCCTTCATTAGGTTTATTCCTAGGTATTTTACTCTTTTTGATGCAATTGTGAATGGAATTGTTCTTCTGATTGCTCTTTGTGTTAGTTCATCATTAGTGTATAGGAAAGCGACAGATTTCTGTGTGTTAATTTTGTGTCCTGCAACTTTGCTGAATTCAGATATTAGTTCTAGTAGTTTTGGAATGGAGTCTTTAGGGTTTTTTATGTACAGTATCATGTCATCTGCAAATAGTGACAATTTGATTTTTCTTTACCAATCTGGATGCCTTGTATGTCTTTGTTTTGTCTGATTGCTGTGGCTAGGACCTCCAGTAGTATGTTGAATAACAGTGGAGAGAGTGGGCATCCTTGTCTTGTTACCGATCTTAGATGAAAAGCTTTCAGCGTCTCGCCGTTAACTGTGTTAGCTGTGGGTTTGTCATATATGGCCTTTATGATGTTGAGGTACTTGCTGTCTATACCCATTTTGTTGAGAGTTTTAATCAGGAATGGATGCTGAATTTTGTCAATGCTTTTTCAGCATCTATGGAGATGATCATGTTGTTTTTGTTCTTCTTTTTGTTGATGTGGTGGATGATGTTGATGGATTTTCGAATGTTGTACCATCCTTGCATCCCTGGGATGAATCCCACTTGATCATGGTGTATGATCCTCTTGATGTATTTTTGAATTCGGTTTGCTAATATTTTGTTGAGTATTTTTGCATCTACGTTCATCAGGGATATTGGTCTGTAATTTTCTTTTTTGGTGAGGTCTTTGCCCGGTTTTGTATTAGAGTGATGCTGGCTTCATAGAATGAGTTTGGAAGTATTCCCTCCTCTTCTATTTTTTGGAAAACTTTAAGGAGAATCGGTGTTATTTCTTCTCTATATGTCTGGTAGAATTCAGAGGTGAATCCATCAGGCCCGGGGGTTTTGTTCTTGGGTAGTTTTTTGATTACCAATTCGATTTCGTCGCTGGTGATTGGTCTGTTTAGTTTTTCTGTTTCTTGCTTGGTCAGTCTTGGAAGGTTGTATTTTTCTAAGAAGTTGTCCATTTCTTCTATGTTTTCCAGCTTGTTAGCATATAGATTCTCATAATATTCTCTTATGATTCTTTGTATTTCTGTGGGGTCCGTCGTGATTTTTCCTTTCTCATTTCTGATTGTGTTTATGTGTGTAGATTCTCTTTTTCTCTTAATGAGTCTGGCTAGGGGTTTATCTATTTTGTTTATTTTTTCAAAGAACCAGCTCTTGGTTTCATTGATTTTTTTCTATTGTTTTATTCTTCTCAATTTTATTTATTTCTTCTCTACTCTTTATTATGTCCCTCCTTCTGGTGACTTTGGGCCTCATTTGTTCTTCTTTTTCCAATTCCAGTAATTGTGTCTTTAGACTATTCATTTGGGAATGTTCTTCCTTCTGTAAATAGGGCTGGATTACAATATACTTTCCTGTTAGAACTGCCTTTGCTGCGTCCCACAGAAGTTGTGGCTTTGTGTTGTTATTGTCATTAGTCTCCATATATTCTTTGATTTCTGTTTTGATTTGGTTGTTAACCCATTGATTAATTAGGAGTGTGTTGTTAAGTGTCCATGTATCTGTGAGCCTTTTTGATTTCTTTCTAAAATTTATTTCTAGTTTTATACCTTGGTGATCTGAGAAGTTGGTTGGTAGGATTTCAATATTTTTGAAATTACTGAGGTTCTTTTTGTGGCCTAGTATGTGGTCTATTCTGGAAAATGTTCCATGTGCACTTGAGAAGAATGTGTATCCTGTTGCTTTTGGGTGTAGAGTTCTGTAGATGTCTGTTAGGTCCATCTGTTCTAGTGTGTTGTTCAGTGCCTCTGTGTCTTTACTTATTTTCTGTCTGGTTGATCTGTCCTCTGGAGTGAGTGGTGTGTTGAAGTCTCCTAAGATGAATGCATTGCTGTCTATTTCCTCCTTTAATTCTGTTAGTATTTGTCTCACATATGCTGGCGCTCCTGTGTTGGGTGCATATATATTTATAATGGTTATATCTTCTTGTTGGACTGACCCCTTTATCATTATGTAATGTCCTTCTTTATCTTTTGCTACTTTCTTCGTTTTGAAGTCTATTTTGTCTGATACAAGTACTGCAACACCTGCTTTTTTCTCTTTGTTGTTTGCATGAAATATCTTTTTCCATCCCTTTACTTTTAGTCTGTGTATATCTTTGGATTTGAGGTGAGTTTCTTGTAGGAGCATATAGATGGGTCTTGCTTTTTTATCCATTCTGTTGCTCTGTGTCTTTTGATTGGTGCATTCAGTCCATTTACATTTAGGGTGATTATTGATAGGTATGTACTTATTGCCATTGCTGGCTTTAGATTCGTGGTTACCAAGGGTTCAAGGGTTGCTTCTTTACTATCTAACAATCTAACTTAACTTTCTTGTTAAGTTACTGTAAACACTGTCTGATGTTTCTTTATTTCTCTCCCTTCTTATTCCTCCTCCTCCATTCTTTCTATAATAGGTGTTTTATTCTTTGCTTTTAGTTAGTATTTGGATGGTCTGCTTTCTTTGCTATGATTTTATTTTCTCTGGTGACATCTTTTTAGCCTTAGGTGTGCTTCCATCTAGAGCAGTCCATTTAAGATATCCTGTAGTGGTGGTTTATGAGAGGCAAACTCTCTCAACTTTCGTTTTTCTGGAAATTGTTTAATCCCTCCATCATATTTAAATGATAATCGTGCTGGATACAATATTCTTGGTTCGAGGCCCTTCTGTTTCATAACGTTAAATATATCATGCCATTCTTTTCTGGCCTGTAAGGTTTCTGTTGAGAAGTCTGATGATAGTCTGATGGGTTTTCCTTTGTAGGTGATCTTTTTCTCTCTCTAGCTGCCTTTAATACCCTGTCTTTATCTTTGACCTTTGCCATCTTAATTATTACGTGTCTTGGTGTTGTCTTCCTTGGGTCCCTTGTGTTGGGAGATCTGTTGGCTTTGGTAGACTGCGAGACTACTCCCTTCCCCAGCGAGGGAAAGTTTTTAGCAATTATTTCTTCAAAGACACTTTCTATCCCTTTTTCTCTCTCTTCTTCCTCTGGTACTCCTATAATGCGAATATTGTTCCGTTTGGATTGGTCACACAGTTCTCTTAATAGTCTTTCATTCCTAGAAATCCTTTTATCTCTCTCTGCCTCAGCTGCTCTGTACTCCTGTTCTCTGTTTTCTATTCCATTAACAGTCTCTTGCATCTCATTCATTCTGCTGTTAAGCCCGTCGATCGCTTGTCTGATTTCTGCATTGTCTTTCCTCAGTTCCCTCACTTCCTCCCTCAGCTCTTGCACATTTCTCTGTAGGTCCATCAGCATGGTTATGACTTTTATTCTGAATTCTTTTTCAGGAAGACTGCATTTCCATCCCTTCAGACTCCCTCTCTGGGGTTGTCTGGTTGATTTTGGTCTGAACCATATTCCTCTGTCTTTTCATGGCTATAGAATTGGTCACTGGCAGGTGCCACGTATGTCAGCTGGGCTCTTTAAGACTTTAAAAAGAGAAAAAGAGAAAAAAAGAAAAAAGAAGAAAGAAAGAATGAAAAAAGAAAAACAAAAAACAAAACAAAACAAAACAAAAATACGGCCACCGGACGTAGATTCTGTGTGAATGCTGTAGGTGGCACTATTGCCCCACTATTCTGCAGCCGTGGCTGCGCCGCTCCTCAGGGCCCTTTATCGCTCTGGCAGGGGTGCGAACGAATAGGAGGCTGTTCAGCTCAGTGAGAAGTGGAAGTATGGCTATGCTTCCTCAGTCGCCAGCTAAGGCGTCTGAAACTCCCCAGGACTCCCAGCCTGCTGGGCTGGGTGTGCTGGGGTGATCCGGCTCCTCCGCTGGGCTCCTGTCTCTTTAAGACCGCTGAAGAAAGAGCGTGTTTTTTTTTTCCTTCCCAGGAGCCGGCTGCAAGCACCCTGGCGCATTCCCCACTCAGTTTTTGCCCCTCTGTCTCTCCAATCTCCGCTGCACTGCGCAATGTGGGTCAGCACTCCCCGCGCAGATCACTGGGGCTGGCTACTTTGCGGGGTGTACTTCCACTCCCTCCCGGCTCTGATTCCTCTCCTCCCGCCGGTATGCTGGGGTGGGGGAGTGCTCGGGTACTGCCAGGTCACGGCTCCGTATCTCACCCGCCTCTTGGGGTCTCCAAGTGTTCTCGGGTGTAGCTGCACGCTGTGCGCTTTCCTGTGTATTCTCGTCTCTCATTTAGGAATAGATGCATTTGCTGTGTTTTCGTAGATAAATATAGTGTTGGGAGGATTTTTCTGCCACCCTGCTCACACCGCCATCTTCCCGGAAGCCTGTATTCTTTTTTTTTAAGTCAACTTTTTTCCCCCTTTTTGCTGTCAGTATAAATCTTGCATCTCCCTATGGATTTTAAATATTAGGGCAGGCCCCACTGGTGTGAGGGCACAGCTCTGCAAGTAAAAAGAACACGGACTGTGGAATCAGCCTAGCTCCTTTCAAATTCTTTTTTTTTCACTTACTAACTGTGAAAACACTGAAAAGTTAATTAACTTCTCTGAGTATCAATTTTTTCATCTCTAAGTGATGTACCTTTCAGTTTTGTTCTAAGTATTCAGTGTGATAGTGAGTATAAAGCCTGCAACACAGATACCGTCCCTAACACACCCTTTCCTTCTCTTGCATTTCATTGATATCCCTTTGCCACAGAGCCCTCTGCTCCTAATTAGTGTGTGACAGGCATTTGACCATGTTAGTTAAATACAGTAATATATATATATATATATATATATATATATATATATATATATATATATATATATATATATATGCTATCTGAGAGTGAATAAACATTTAGAAATTAGCTTGGCTCAGTTTGGAGAGAGTCCTTAAAAAGGTCCACCTGCCTTCCCTGTATCAGGAGGCTCTTATTTCTTGCTGGAAGCTCTTCAAGATAGTTGCCACAGCTCTGGACTTGGCCTATATAGACATAAAGTTAACATTCTGTCCATGTAAGGATGTTCTAATCTGGAAAAGGTTTGTCAAAAGGCAAATGGCAAGGGGAGAATGGAGAAGGAAGACAAAGAAGGAAAAACTTCACAGAATACCAATGAAAGGAAAAACAAAGAGCAAAGCCCTAAAAAAACAAAACAAAACAGAAAAGCAATCCTGAGTGAAATACATTTAAAACAACAAAATTCCATTTAAACAATGTGATTCTTGTAGCATAGAAACAGTGAGGTTTAAGACTTGGGTGGACACAATTAAATCTCGTGTATACTTTGGTGTTGAGAAACATCTGCAAATGTAGATTCCCCAGTGAATTAGAAAGCTGAAGGGTAGGACAGAAAGTTTAATGAATAAAAGTAATCAAACCTGCAGTCTAGAATATGTATGTGCATGGCTGAGTCATAAGACTTTTTGAAACATAGAAGTAGCTGCATGGAGAAGCAATGCCATCTGCATTACTGATTCAGATTTTGAGATAGGGTCCCATTTGGGAGATTTTTCATGATAATTGTATGTATTATATATAATATTTAATATTGCGATGTGTGTAGGTATTGGAATCTTTTTATTAGCTGTATATGTCACTCCGTTCTTCTTCTTCTCAAGGATATTTTAACCTTTTAAAACACTATAAACATATTTTGAGAAAAATTTCAATAGTTAAATTTTCTAAAAATTTGAGAAATATATCCAAACTGCTCATTGAGGATTCCCAAGGACTCTATGAATACATTTCTCATCTCCCAAAATATCTGGGTCTTTTTACTACCCCCGACAATTTTAAAGTATAGGAATATAAGACATATAGAATCTGATATGGATGGAAGGAGTACTAAGATACTTTCTTAAAAAAAAAAAAGCCAAGAGCACATCAAACATGGTTAAGAGCCGAGTGTCTGTACCACGACCCTGTTGCCCCACAGTGATGATGGCTGAGCTGTATTTCCAGGAAAGCCACAGGGGTATTGTAGCTGACATTTATATAGCCACACCACAAAATGAAGGTTGCTCAAAGGCAGGAGAGATGTCTCAGTGACCTCTACCTGCGATACTGCTTATCAAACACCCAGAGTGACTATTCCCCTTGGAGCAGCCCTTACTATTCCCACAGTTCCACACTTCTTTGGTGGTTATGTGCTTCTCAAGCAATTTTTTCATTTGTCTATTACAACACTTACTATATTGCAGTAATTTCCCATGTAATGTTGGCTCTCCATGCCAAGATATCTGGCACATATTAGGGAGTTGAATATTAGCGGGTATAAAAGAGGAAAACCTTTCTGAGCAGACAACTTTGGTTGCCCTAAAATCTAGGAGATCTCTATTAACCTAAGCTATTGATAGCAACAGACACCTATTATTTATTCAATAGAACAGATATACTGAGTTCTCCTAGTGCCATTTTGTTTTTAATGATTTACCATTTTTTCCAAGACTCATGCTCATGGCCTTTCATTTCTTAAAAATAAAATATTTTCATGTGAGAAGAAATGAAATAATTGCATGAGGTCCTAAATTCTTAAGATAAATAATTTATAAAATCTAAAGTCTATATAAATGCACTTACATTAGAGATAAGATTTTGATACCTATAACACTATTCATAATTAGAAAGGTGTTTTTTAATAGTCATTTGAGACTACTTAAATTCTGGTTGGGTATAAGGAGGAGGAAATACTATGCCAAAAGCTTCATTTTTTGGTGTACACTCTGCTTGGGAGCTAGCTCAGACAGTGCTATTAAACAAAAGAGACAGATATTTTGTATGTCATTTGAATTTAGTGTGTATAACATTTTGACTGGTGTGTTCTGGAAATCATGGACTGAGATGTGCCCCTTTAGAGGAGAACATATGAGAATTAATATTTGATTCATGGCTTTGGGGGAAGGAGGAAGTGAGTCTTATTATACACCGATCACTATTCCTATACAGCTGAAATTGATAAAAAATTTTATTCAAAATTTGCAAGTTTAAAAAATATTTAAACTGTGGGAAAGCAAGCATAAAGGGTGGATCTGGAGATTCGCATTGAAGGATAATTATGGGCTTTGGCCCTGAGCCTGATCTCCATTAGGGAATTGGTAGCATTTAAAGATAGCACTCATACTCAGATTCGCTTGACGTGTGGCCCCCAGCCTACTTCTGCCAGGAGGTGGAGTCCATGTTCCCTCCCTGTGCAAATAAGTGTCAAACCAAGGAAACATTTTTGTTTTTCTCCAGGAAGTGGATTTTGATTATGTTATAAAAATGATCGCCAACATTTGTGTTTTGTGTTTCTCAGTGTCTCTGTATAGGCACAGACTCCCAATAACAAGTTAATGTTTAATTATAGACTTAACAACCAGTTTTAGACATTTAAAAGCCAAACATTAGGAATCAGTAGCTGCATGTCCAGGATGTACAATGAGCTGAAGGGGAAAAGGAAACAAGTAACTTTAGGTTGTTTTTACAATAATTTGGGAAATAAAATTAAAGTGAAAAGTTGATGTCCAAGGTTCATGTTTGTTTTTTCATCCCATTTCTCTTTTATCTTAAACCTAACAAATGACTAGATAGGTTTTTCCAGAGGCAGTGACACAGTAGGGGTAGGAAGGAAGTGTAGAAAAGCAGTAAGGAATGAGCAAAAAGGAAAACAAAAAAGAAAGTCGTAGCAGACAAGATGAACCACACACATTTAAAGCAACAAAATGGTGCCTAAGATGATGTGACTACGAAGATCCCAGGGAAACCAAAGTTGCAGGAAGAACTTGTTTACTTATATGTGGAAATTGGTTAAGATGCAAATGATCTGATATACTTTCTAAACTCTAGCAGAATTCTTAATTTTATTTCAGTTTTAGCTCTAGTTGAATTTAATAAATATTAATTGAGAAACTGCTGTATTCCAGACACAGCCAGAACTGGTGACCCCATGTAAGCAATGGAATAGTTTTAATGTAGTTGGGGAAATGACAAGAACATGCATTCACTATAATGAAACAGGATGCTGTAAGACAAAAAGGTGTAACAATATGATTGCTGACTAAAAACAATTAAAATCCAATTGTTTTATCTTGTCAAAATCCAATTTAAAATATACAAATGACCACTTGTAGGATGGACTAGGATTCTGGAAACCTCTCAGCATAATTGTGAATCCTAAAGGAACCCCCCCCACCCCGCCCTTCAGTAACTGAGCAAATTATTTGTAAAAGACACATTATGTATAAAATGAAGGCCCTAAAAATGCATGTATCATACAGAAATTTTGAAGCTCAACCACAGTTACATATTATTATTATATTCAGTTATTAGTTATTGAAATAATATTATTTTGTCATGTTTACATAAAACCATGGAAAGAAATTAGAGCCAAGCAGATCATAGAATGCTTTAACATTATATACTGTGGTTTTATGAAATTCATGTTTAGTCTTCCAAAATATCCAGATGTTTGGCATTTGCAGGAAAAATCACTGGTTGTGTTTTTCTCTTTTCATTCAGATGCTTTGACATCATATAGACTCTAATGCTTTTGTTATCAAGATGTGTCTATGGTGTTCAAGATTATTTATGCCCACATTAGATCTGACATCATACATTTAATAGTCACTTCAGAGTTTTTACGATTTTTGTATCATACAAAACTTGATGCCAGAGCCTTTATAACAGATGTGTTCAATAAGAAAAAGCTTTACAAGAAATTCTCGTCCATCTATTAGTCATCTCCCATCAATGTGCTTCTTCCTGACACAGTTAATCTCTGTCTCTTTTAGCCTCTGGAGTTAAAGCGCCTTTGGCAAGGCCATTACCATGCTGATTCCATTAAGAACCAGGCATCCCAGAGCGGCCGAACTTGAGTGCCTTGGTCCCCCCACTCACAGACTCTGGGCTTGTCTTTGCCTTTTCCAAGCACCTCCGGGTATGTGTGGGTCTCTCCTGGCACCAAAGGGCCCAGTCCCAGGATCCTCCCCCGACATACCACCAGCCTTGGGGCCTTTGTTTCTGCTTCTCTATCTTCTCAGCAAGTGTTCTTCTCGCGTCCCTCTTTCTTTCCTAGGGTTTATTATTTCGTGGCCCTTTCTCAGTTTCTATGGGTGTGTCTCCCAAATTTGTTAACTTGACTTCATTTTCCCAGCTTTCTTAAAGACTCATTTTGTCTGACAAAACCTTTTGTAGTTTCCCTGTCCCTTTGGTGTGATTCATCAGTGGAATCTCCCCGTCTTTCCTTGACGCAGTGTCAGACTCCAGCATAAGCCCACCAGGAATTTTCAGCTTCTCATCGGCTCAGAGACTCACAGAAGTGTTGGGCTTACTTCCTCATTTAGGGACCGTGGAGCTGACCAACAAAGAACTGGAATTCAGGGGCTGTCATTAGGGTGATTTCTAGACAAAAGTGTGAGTGATGTTTGCCCTTCAGAGACCTTTTTCACCACTTTGCCCCTGGTATGGCCCCCTTTCAGGTCTATGAGACTTCCAAATGGATTTCTTCCTTTCGTTTTCCTTCTTTACCACATCCTGCATCGCCAACCTTGCAGATCCTCTTAGTACTTTTATGAGTCCATGGGGCCTCTTCCTGAAGGTCGCAATAAGATGTTAATAGTGGTTCTGTGGGTTTCTCGGCCAAAGAGTCTTTAATACAACAAACACACAAACTTTTAAATAAGAAGTGAACTGAAGTTACTCTCCTTCAAAGTAGGAAAAGAGGCTTGTAGACCGAGAGTGAGTGTGAGGGGTTCACTGCCTTTCTGTACTCATCGAGTATCCCATACCCAGTTCTGAATTTTATTTTTACTGGTTATGCCACGTATTTCCTTTGTGCTTTTGCAGGAACTGCTAATCTGAAAACCCACGTCATCCCCGTGCCCAAGTAGAATCGCCATCTCCGTTCCGCCCCGCCTTTTCCCCAGCACTCCCTGAAGATCTCTGTCTGAGTTTGGTAGATGGATCCCTTGGCCCTACATTGCACAATTAGCCAGGAGGGAGAGATGTTCTCTCCCTTTCGCATACCTTGTTCTTTTCTAGACAAACAGCTCTGCAAGATTAAATGCACTTGAGGGAGAAAAACATTACTGAGAAGATATTTAGTTGTTCCCTCAAAATACAGTGGGCAGTGATCCAAAAACATTTGGGGAACTAGAAGTAACTTGTTACAAACCAACCAGTGGCCTGAACTCTTTTAGTTGGTGATTTCTTATGAGTGCTTAGTTCAGTTGTCTTAAGATCAATTGTGAAATTAACAGGCTCTTTAGAGACTCAAAACCTTTCTGAGCTCATTTAGTAGATGAAATCTATCTGTCATGATGGGCAAACTGTAAGGTCAGTAGTCCCAAAGCAAAGTGCACATGCACCTTGATTTATTAAGGTGCAGGGGAAAAAATAGAAATAAATAAACATAGCTCTAAAGATTATCTTCTACAAAAGTTTTTTTTGAGATAACTTTATATTATTCATAGTATAATGATGCCATAGTTATTTAATTCATAAATAAAAACATACATACCTCATATTTTTATTTTTTATTTTTTATTTTGGTATTGTTAATGTACAATCACTTGAACAACATTATGGTTATCAGACCCCCTATTATCAAGTCCCCCCCCCCACATACCCCACTACAGTCACTGTCCATCAGTGTAGTAAGATACTATAGAATCATTACTTGTCTTCTCTATAAATACTGCCTTCCCCATGTCCCCCGCCACTGCATCACGTGTTCTAATCATAATGCCCCTTTTTCCCCCTTGTCCCTCCCTTCCCACCCATCCTCCCCAGTCCCTTTCCCTTTGGTAACTGATAGTCCGTTCTTGGGTTCTGTGAGTCTGCTGCTATTTTGTTCCTTCAGTTTTTCCCTTGTTCTTATACTCCACAGATGAGTGAAATCATTTGATACTTGTCTTTCTCCACTTGGCTTATTTCACTGAGCATAATACCCTCTAGCTCCATCCATTTGTTGTTGCAAATGGTAGGATTTGTTTTCTTCTTATGGCTGAATAATATTCCATCATGTATATGTACCACATCTTCTTTATCCATTCATCTACTGATGGACACTTAGATTGCTTCCATTTCTTGGCTATTGCAAAGTGCTGCGATAAACATAGGGGTGCATATGTCTTTTTCAAACTGGGCTGCAGCATTCTTAGGGTAAATTGCTAGGAGAGGGATTCCTGGGTCAAATGGTATTTCTATTTTGAATTTTTTGAGGAACCTCCATACTGCTTTCCACAATGGCTGAACTAGTTTACATTCCCAACAGCAGTGTAGGAGGGTTCCCCTTTCTCCACACCCATGCCAACATTTGTTGTTGCCTTTTGGATGTTGGCCATCCTAACTGGTGTGAGGTGATATCTCATCGTTGTTTTAATTTACATTTCTCTGATGATTAGTGATGTGGAGCATCTTTTCATGTGCCTGTTCACCATCTGAATTTCTTCTTTGGAGATGTGTCTGTTCAGCCCTTCTGCCCATTTTTTAATTGGATTATTTGCTTTTTGTTCGTTAAGGTGCGTGAGCTATTTATATATTTTGGATGTCAACCCCTTATCGGATATGTGATTTATGAATATATTCTCCCCTACTGTAGGAGGTCTTTTTCTTCTACTGATGGTGTCCTTTGCTGTACAGAAGCGTTTTAGTTTGATATAGTCCCACTTGTTCATTTTGGCTTTTGTTTCCCTTGTCCGGGGAGATACGTACATGAAGAAGTTGCTCATGTTTATGTCCAAGAGGTTTTTGCCTATATATTTTTTTAAGAGTTTTATCATTTCATGACTTACATTCAGGTCTTTGATCCATTTGTGAGTTCTTCAGTATTTTTCTGTACCTCCATAAGTGTGTTTATAATTTTTATTTTGAACTCTCTTCCAGGAAGATTGGTGAGTTCAGTTTCATTTGGCACTTTTTCTAGGTTTGTGGGATTTTGGTCTGAACCATGTTCTTCTGATGTTTCATATTTCTGTGTGGTGCCCACTAGTGCACAGAAACTCCAGTTTCTGGAGCTGCTCAGTCCCTAGAGTGAGTTTGGGGGTCATAGGGGAGCAGAGCTGGTGCCTGGGGGAGGAAAGAGCTGTTTCCTGATTTCCATCTGCAGTGCATGTCTCCAGTGTCAGAGCCACTGGGCCAAGTACACACATGTAAGCCTCTGCCCTGTGTGTCTCTAGCGGTTGTAGGCGGGGCCTCCCTCTGGCTGGCCTGACGCCAGTGCAGTGACTGCCGGTTTGCAAGCAGGTGCCTGCAGGCCAGTGGGAAGGCTTGGCAGGCTGTGTGTCACAGTGGGTGACCTCGGAGCTGAGTCGGCAGCCAGGGTGATGGAGCACCTGAAGCTCCTCAAAGTTCCCAACCAGCTGGGCAGAGCGCACCCAGACAACCTTGTCCAGCTCTCCCTTCTCCCGCACAGCAAGCTCCGTGCAAACCCCGCCCCTTCAGCAGCCCTCTCGCTGCTAGGAAGCCTCTCAGACCGCCCGCCATTCCTCTGACACAGAGTGGCTGGGTGTGGATCTGGTTCTCCACAAATGGCCAGAATGTCAGTTTCCCAGGCCCTCCACCTGTCCGAGCTCCCCAACGTTCAGAGCACCACACAATATAGGCTTCTGCTCACAAAGCAGATCTCCAGGGCTAGGTGTTCAGCAGTCCCAGGCTTCCACCCCCTCCCCTCTCTGTTACTCTTCCTCCTGCCCGTGAGCTGGGGTGGGGGAAGGGCTTGGGTCCTGCTGGATTACGGTTTTTGTATGTTACCCTGTTTCGTGAGGTCTGCTCTGTTTGTGAGGTCTGTATGCAGTCTGGTTCAGCCTTCTTGCTGTTTTAGGGTCAGTTGTATTAATTAACTATATTTTTGTACAATTTTGGTTTTGGGAGGAGTTCTCCATGTCACTTCTCACGCCGCCATCTTGAATCAGCTAAAGCCGCCTCTTTTTTTTTTTAATGTGTAAGGAGGTAAGATCAAATAAGGTGAGAACCTACTGATTAGGTAGCACCTTGCCTACAATACCCACCTCCTTCCAATCCATGCAGTGTAATGACGGTGGGCCTGTAAGACATGAGACACTTTCTCTCATGTGAATAGTATACTCAAGGAAAGTAAAAGTAGTCCCATCTCATTCAGAATCTGAAATTTTTCTCTAAATTTTAGACATTCCCAGAAGTGAAAGCTGTGTTCAGCTACCTTGAAAGTCTACCATTAGTTTAGATAAAGTTGATGTTGGCTTCAAAGGAAAACACTTATTTTTAGGCCAGGGCACTTGCCTTTTTGCATAATCTCTCAGTAGCAGCAGAGTCAGACATTCCTGTCAGATACAGCTACCAATGCTCACAAAGTAGGGATTTGAGGAAGCCAGGTGGATGGAAATCAGAATAAAGAGTACAGATGTTCATGAAGATCACTTGCAATCTGTCCTTTCTGGGGAAAGAAAACTGGAACCTGTCTTCCTTTGGACATTGTAAGAGAGGGCCCCCTTTAGAGAAAAGGTTGCCTTCTTTGATTTGGCACAGAGGGTGTTGTAGACATAATTTCCTGCCTTTCTGTTTCTTTAAGAGCTTGATAACCAAGGGACTCAAGATGGAAGAAAAGGAAGAAATAGAAGTTTTTTTTCTCCTGCTACATCAGCCTGCTTCAGCCAGAAGAGGAAAGAGCCCACTGCAGCTTTGAAGGCTCACAGATCTGTTGTCAAATCCTAGGAGAGCTATGTCACTGCAGTATTTCAGGTGCCCCATTCCCATCATTGTCTAGGTGGTTGCAGTCTCTGGAGCTGTGCTCTGTGTGACTGTCTCGTTGTAGGTACCTGCTGGGTCTCAGTGCTTTCAATTATTTGGCATGTGCTCTTGTATGAGTTGCTTATTTTCCCTTCTGGTAAATGGGGTAATAATCCTCCCCTATAAATTAGGGTCTAGTGTATTCCATGTAATTTAAGTGTTGTAGGTGCTGACTCTTTTCTCCAATCTTTTCCCCTCCTCCAGTCAGTTTAACCTGCCATCTGCATCTGCAGTGTCCCTTGACCACCTTTCCTCACATCAGGCTTTCACCTTTTTGGTCATAGTTGATCAGGACCCTTCTTTGGATCCCCTTCCACGTAAATTGTTCTCCTCTTAGTTCTTTTCCTTCCTCACTAGTGTTTCAGCAAGAATTGGTCATGAGACACTAGTTGTGCATGATTAATAGTTGTCACATGAAAAATAAAAAGGGGACAGGGGAATGGATCTGGGGTCCTCAGTAAATCTGGGATATGCTAGGTCTCACACGGTTCTCAGGTTTCTCCAACAAGGTGGGTGTGGTGCAAGGGACACCACTCCGCACGGTTTTCCAAACTGTTTACTTTGGGGAATAAAACCTTTAACAGAGTAGCTTATGGGCCTGGAGTTCTGTGGAACATACTTGAAGAAATATTATTCTATCCTTGTCCTAATAGCAATAGAAAGAGGCTTCCATTCTCTCAGGTTTTCACATTCAAAGACCTGCTATTTCTTGACATCAGTTGAGACTGAATTAACTATGGTTGCATTTCATTATTGCAAGAAACCTCATTCTAGTTCCTTAATCAAAACCACCAGCGGAAGGCCATATCTAACACCTCCTCCTAGAACAGGGAGAATTTTTAACACCTTCCCTTCTACATCATCATAGCAGTGGACTTCTACTTTCACCACCTTTAATTAATACATTAAAGAAAGTGGAGAACAATAGAATAGTTAAGAAATCAGTTTTTTTATTGCCTTCCCTAATTCCTAGGATTTTATATATGCAGTGTGTAATTCTGAATTTCTATGCCTTTGATCACAAAATAGCTCCTTGTTCAAACCGAACATTTTTTTGATGTCTAAAAACCTCAAAGCCATATAGAAAAATATAATATAAAAACTATTTGCAGTAGATATGCCATAGCTTAGAGCAACAAATGAGAACTATAGCACTGTATCTGCTGAAACCACAGTGAAAAGTGTGTTTGCGGTGTCTGTCTCTCATGTCTATTCCAGAATACAGATGCTGATGATGAGTAATTTAACCCCTTCTTTGTAATGTTTGCTGGTGTTTCCAGATGAGGAAGATGTCTTTTACACAGCATTAATTAACATGCCTATTGCCTGTTCCAACATGCCTAGGGGTATTTGCATTTGCTGATCAATGACTCTTTTGGCTGTACAAACTCAGACCCAAGGAATGACTCAGACAGCCGGGGGCCAATGTCATTCTGCTGTGGAGTCGTCCACACACATAGCAGTGTTGTGACTCCATTTAAACCCTGCAGCTCACTTAGCTTTCAGTTTCTATCCTTTAAGTTGTCATGAGTGAAACTGTTGGCAGTTCAGAGTTCACATCCCAATTTCTTAGTTTTTTCCCCTTAGTTCTTGGTGGATCAGAGGCTGAGGACAGCACTATAACGATTCATAGACTTTAGTTCCCAGCAAGTAATCATTTTCCTACAGTGAGTAATGATTTATGCTGGGACAGGGCTAAAGAATGTTGCTTAGCTGTTTTTTTATTCAGTCTTCCTGTTAGCAGAGGGTTGGCTAGGAATACTTTGTGTCGATTTGCAAGGCCATGTAAAAAAATGTTTAAGAGTGTTTTTGCTTTTTAAGCATAGGACCCTTAAATGTATATTATGCACACAGAACTGGAATATGATAATACAGTTATATAATTAGAAAAGCAACTTTGAATTTTCCTTCCTTATTTTGACATGTAAAGACTAGGTATGCCTCATAGAAGTTAGTAGCCCCACCATAGCCCAATTTAATAGATGAGAAATATGAGACCTAGAGAAGTTACATGAGTTTTCCATTTCCACAAAACTGGTTAGTGACAGAGACACATCAGGGCTGAAATCAGTTAATTTTAAGCTATTGTCTTATCTAGCATTAGCTTTTATTGTACCATGTCACAAGGAAAAATCTAGGTATAAAGAATCTAGCTGTAACATGTATGACTTGAAGAGTGAGTCACATGAATTAGGGGCAGAAGGGTCAAGGGAGAAGCATTTACTATCAGGTGGGCCTCCATTTGAACTGGGTGATTTGGACTAATTTTTTACCTAATTTCTCTGAGTGTGTTTTCTCATCTTCACAGATAAGATTGGGGACAAAATGTCTATTCATATTATCTGCTATAAGGATAAAAGAGAATGCATACAAAGCTCCTGGCACATGACTTTCAATATATGGAGGCTCTAACTATTCTTATGGCTGATCAGCGTTTGCTCTTCCTCTCTGCTGTTCTCTCTCAAAGTGGCGCCTGCTGTTCTGAACGCCGCCTTAGAGTTTTGCCTTGTCAGACTCAGCACGGTTCAGTTAGCTTTCTCAAGCCACTGCTGTTTTTTTTGCTTGCGATTTGCATCTGATTGTTTCATTTCCCTGAAACTCCCTCAGAGGCCAGGAGATTGCTGCGGAACATGTTCTGAAACCTCACCAGCAAGGGAAAGTCCCCTTCGAAAGAGGCATTTTCCCCCTTCTGGAATTTTATACTTCTCTTTCAAGTTGCACAGGCAACCTCTCAACCTAGCGTCTGATTGGAGACAGATGGAGGGTCCGCCCCCCCCCGGGCCCCGTCCCGGGGGCGGTCTGAAACCGCGGAAGGCTGTAGCCATCTCTGCCCCTGCGTCTTCACTGCCACCGGTTCCGCAACTGCACTTCCAGGTTCTCTCAGCTTCCCCCCAAAGCCCTTTGCTTTTGTTTCCCTTCCCTCTGGTCTCTCTGTGTAGCCCTCCCCTCCCACCAGGACAGCTCTCATAAACCCCGTGGGAATGTAGAGGCTTCTGTGCGTTCAGGGCTCTGCCGGGCTGCGTGCTTTCTGGGCCCTCAGTTCCTTGCCGGCTCGCAGGGCTTCCCCCGGGACTGCAGCTGCCGCCCATGACTTTTTTAAACATAGCTTCAAAAGTATACACCTTGTTTTCAGGTCTTGTAATGGAAAAAGATCGTCATTTTTGTGACGTTTTTCTCTAATTCAGATACTATGTATATATTATGATGAAATATAGTCCATTTAATCAAATGAATTCATCCTTTAAACCAAATTGTGTGTGTGCGTGTTTTCAGTGCCCTACTTTCTAGATATTTTGTCACCACGGAATTTTCTCACTTGATGTGTTGTAATACAAGTGAACTATTTGCAATACTAAAAAAAAAATGGGGATTTTTTACTAATTTTTTGAAAATACTTAATATTAAGTAGCCTATAGGGATTTTTCAAAAAGAGGAAACATAACTCCAATCCCACCCTTTTCATGTAATGACCTATTTCATTTTCATGTACTAATTTGCAGTTTATATTCACTTACTATTCATGTGTTATGGTTTCATTAGGATAGGTTTTGAAAGCTTTTGCCATAAAAGTGAAACTAGACGTTGTTGTAATTTATTGCAATGCACCCACCCACTTCTCTGACGTCATGTGCAGGGTCCTCTCTGACCTGTGATGCACCAAGTGAGGATAAATCCAACATTCTCTGCACTAAGGATCGGTCCCCAGGAGGACCCTGGATCAAGCACTATTTTTGGTAGCTTCTCTTCCTTCTAAGAATGATGGAGAAAGCTTCCACCATTCTTTATTACATTTATTTCACAAATAAGTATTGAATGCCCAATAAGTATTGAATGTTACTGTTGACTGGGCAAAAAGTTGTTTAATCATTTCGGCATGTTGAAATTGGGAGTGAAAAGCATGGAGGAAACTTATGTGTTGGTTTTGTGATTCTGCAAGTGGCTCAGGGACAATCTTAGTAGAAAAATAATCTCTGCAATTATGTTCCACAGCATGGGAAGAAGTGGACATGGAGGCAATGGAGAGGGCATTGTAAGCCCTGGGCTGATGGTGGGTTGAATTTGAATTTGGGGGTGAATAGTTAAAGTCATGGGTCCCAAGAATATGAGAGTCAGGTAAGGTGAGTCAATAGCCATAGACTGGAGAGGTTTGTATCCAAGAGCAATAAACTGGTGCTTTTGTTTGTTTGTTTAGAATGTTTAACCTGAATTAGCCAGACTGAGTCTCATGAAAAAGGAGAGAAAGACAATTCTAGCAGGTTTACACAAAAACTGAAATTTATTCCTTATATAACTGTAACATCTTCAGCTTTGGATAAAATTATGTCTTCCAAAAAAGTTGTTGTAAATTTGACTTTCTCTAGATTTCTACTTAGCTTTCTTATTTGTTTGCTCCCATTACAGGCAGGCTTCCCCACATGGCGGCAAAGATGACTGTCCGTAGCCTTCCTCATTTTGGTTGGACCAGCTTGGGCCACAGATCACCCCGGAGCCAGGTGGTGAGCTTACTCCCATCCGAACCATATGAACTGGGAATGGGAAAGTGGTATTTCTCCAAAGGAGAGGAATGGGTTCTGTTGGCAAAAGAGGGATGCTGAGCAGACACACACCAATAAAGGCCACTACGCAGATCCCTTTCTGTATCTGATGAAAGGATGAAGCTTTTATTTCTAGAAAATGTCTCACAGGCACTTATGAATGCAACATGATTCTGCTTATAATTTCAGGAGTTCACAGAACTTCTGAAGTTAAATATCCATATCCTAAAGGTCGATAGAGCCCAGCTTAAAACAAACAAATAAACAAACGAATTCTATACTGTGAAATTATTGAGGGCAAGGACCATGACTTTTTGGACATGATCTCTTCCACACCCTGTAGAGAGTCTTCTTGTACATATTGTGCCCTGAATAGACTGAATGAACAAGTCAATCAATCAAAAAATCAATCAACAAATCAATCAGACAGCATTTTTTTTTGTATGCTACTTGTTTTATATGTGTTATCTTAATTCCTTCTTCTGATGTTATTTTATGGATGAGGAATAAAGCAAGCTGAGTATCTAGAATCAACAAGCATGGAAAGGAGGTGAGAGCAAATCAGAAATTTGAGGGAAGAAAGTCTGCATGAGCAGGGTATTAGTCTGGGTGTCAAGGAATGTTGTAGGGCTCAGCGGCATGGCTCAGCTAGTCCTAGTGCCTTCCACAGCCAGGGGGCCATCACCTCTGGCTTTGCGGGCCACAATGTGGCTGCTGACCTCTGGGTGGCACTTGTTTTCAGCGGCCAAAAAAATACTTATTATTTATTTTCTTTCTATAACAGCCCTTTAAAATAACACTTGGGTCTTCCATATTTTTAGCTTTTACCTCATGACCTATACTCCAGCTAGAACCTTAGTGTTATAGTTGAGATTTATCTGCAATCCAATTATTACATTCACTCATTGGTTACTTAGGAGACCAAAATCAATAGCTGTTCCAATATGTTTATTATCACAATTGGAAGATCCCAGAACTGTCAAGGCTGCTTTTCAGAGAGAATGATGAAAACTATAAGTCAGCTGCTGGAGTGTCAGCAGGCCGGATAGCCCAGTAAAGGGAATGTCCTCCATCTGTGGTGTTGTGAATGCTGGGTCAGCAGAGGACAGTGGTAGAAAAAATTACTGTAGAGTCACAGCGTGTGATAGGTTTGGGAGACCATACTTTTAAAGGGGGATTTTTGCTCTGTTTTCTTAGGGCCCATGTGAATTTGGGAATATGAAGAGACCAAGAGAGCAGAAATAGAAGGAATGATCCTGCTCAGACCCCAAAGGGGAAAGAATGAAATAACCAACTCTGCCTTTCAGCAAATCACCTTGTGTGGGTGGGATGAAAGACAGTGAGAGCTACTTTCAGCAAGACTTGCAGTCTGATCAGTTACTCAAGATTCGAATCCATGCATATGTAGCAAGTGCTGATATATGTATGTACGATACATATATTTATATAAACAGTCATAGACTTAAAGCATTTTTTTCATGATTCTTAAGGATTAGAACTGAGTGCCAGTATGAGAAGACATTTTACTTCCTTTTCCCATTGAATTTGATTAGCCTGAATCGAGGTACTTTCTTTTCTCTTATTCTTGCTTTTGTGAAGGGCATTACCTTTTTTTCTCTATGTGTTTGCTACTTTATTAACTATATCGTTTGTGCTCTTGATAAAGGAGATATTATACAGTGTACACTTGAAATTAAACATTGATTTATTCAGCAAAGATTTCTGTTTTAAGTGCTAGACTAGGGTGAGAAGGGGTGTGAAAAGGTGGGGAAACATGATGGGGCCAGGTAATTAAAGAACACCTGCTGTGAACATTACCTGATATGGCAAAAGGGTGTTTGGGAGATGTGTTTAAATTAATGATCTTGAGATGGGGAGATTATTCTGGATTATTCTGCTAGGCCCAAGGTAGTCACAGGGGCCTTGTTAGAATGCATAGTAGGAAATGTGATGGTAGAAAAAGAGGCTGAAGTGATGCTTTTTGAAAATGGGGCTACAAGCCAAGGAATATAGGCAACCACTAGAGGGTAAAGCAGATAAGGAAACAGATGTCCCCTGAAGCCTTTAGAGGGAGCACAGCTCTGCCAGCACTTTGATTTAGACTTGTACTCTCCAGGGTTTTTTTTTCTTAATTTAAGTTTAAATTCAAATTTAAAACAATCATCATTGTCCATTCTGTCCAGTGATTTGCTGAAAGGAAGAGTTGGTTATTTCATTCTTTCCACTTTGGGGTCTGAGCAGGATCATTCCTTCTATTTCTGCTCTCTTGGTTTCTTCTTATTCACAAATTCACATGGGCCCTAAGAAAGCAGAGCTAAAATCCCCCTTTAAAAGTATGGTCTCCCAAACCTATCACACGCTGGCTGTGACTCTACCATAATTTTTTCTACCACTGTCCTCTGCTGACCCAGCATTCGCAACTAACATACCCCTTAGGCTTAAGGAGAGAAAATTCCAGCAGACGTTTAATCCAGTATATTAATGTGAATATTTTTCCATCTAGGTCACATGGCCAATCTAATCAACTGTTTCCAGGTGCTAGCTTCCAATATATTTTTATTAGTTCACCTAAGAAAAATGTATAATTTTAAGTTTAGTAGTGAGTTAGAGGAGAGAATGGACACTATTTGAGTACATGCTTAGGGAATCAAGGGAACTTGTATCCTAGGGCCTGGTGGTTTCTGTATTGGTTAACAAGGCTGGCCTATGCTTTGCTAACAAACAACTACAAATCTTAAAGCAATAGAGGTTTCTTTCTTGTTCATGCTAGGTCTACTGTGTGCTTGGTGACTCTCCCAGGGGAGCCCCCTTCCACGTGATGGCTCTATGTCATGTTTCCATATGAACCTACGCTTCCATGGCAGCCAAGGCAGGGCAGGAGAATGCTGGAGGGTCTCACACCAGCAATTAAATGCTTCTGCCTGGAAGCAACACTCGTATCTCATTGGCCTAAAGAAGCCACGTGGCTACATCTAATTTTAAGGGGTGGGGAATATAATACTCCCCTGTCTGGAATGAGGAAAGCTAGGAATACAGGTAAGCAGCATACATGTCTTCTCCGTAACTACAGCTTTGTAGGGTAGAGAAATATTTTAAATAACTTTGGAACATGCATATATTCCTCAAATGTATAGTGATAACTCCATGCTCAAATCCAACATACCTACCTCTCCCTCAAAAATGTCTGTAAGTCCTGAATTCTCTCAATGTTGCAGACCCAGGTTTCAATGTAATAATTAGTGCTGAGAAAGTATTATGATAACAAAGTAAATAGATTTTAATACTATATTCTTTAATTTTGAAGAGCCTAAAAAACACAGCTAGACAAAATAAATACAAGTAAGCTAATAATAACAATGAGAACCTAAGTACTGCTGAATTAAGTATTTAGCAACATTGTAAGGAAATAGAAAATCATATCCAATTATTTCATTGTGCTTATCTTTCTTCAGTCAAAAAGCCTTTAGCATACAGTGCATTTCTGTAGGCATTCCCTGGTGATTTAATAACAATTAATATCTCCTTGCAGCAAAGTGTTGACAGTAAGTTTCTAAATTTGCAAGCTTGACGTTTTGCAGTATAATTAGTCATAAGTGAAAGATCTTTCCAGGTTGCTGCTGAAAGCAACTCAGAAAGATGTGAAGCGGATTTTAACCCTTCAGCAAGGAGGCCAGCTGAACCCTGATATTTCCATAGCAAGTTGTTTCTAGAAGAGAAGCCAGGAGACTAACCAACCAAGTTTTCAATCTACATGTTGTACCCTGAGGTTTCCAAAACTCTGAAAAGGAATTTATTTGCAGCTTTCTGTGGAGGAGGCAAGGAGCTTGAGTGTGAAGCCAGTGGGGACCCTCTTTGGAATTTCTACTGATAATGGTCACTGCCATCTTGCAGGGCTCACAAAAACATCAAGGCTAACACCTCAGAGGGAGCTAGCTTTAGGATTAATTAGGCAGATCTGGGGAGATCCACTGACAATTATGGATCTTTAAAAGACTGATGAAACTTTTTTTCATATCTCAAACTGATTATGTATGAATCTGGGGCTAAAATGTATATAGTATGCATCTGTTATATAAAAGTTGAAGTCATGGAACAGTACATAATAGTAAGAGATGTTATCCTTTTATAGAATGTTTCTAATGTGTTAGGAACATTCTAGGTTCTTTCCATACATTATTTTATTAAACCTCATGGTTAGCCTATAGTGTTGGTGTTCCTATTTCCCATTTTACAAATGAGGAAACTGAAATCTAGAAAAATGGAGTGGAGTTGGCTATGGGTACAGTTTATCTTTTATTCTAATATTTCCTGTGCACACTGTTTATAGGGCCCTTTAATAGGATCTTTTAAACAAATACCTTGTTTAAGTACTATGATAGCCTGGTGTTTTATTGCTGTATTCTAGTTGAAGGGGAAGATTCATCAGTTCTGAAATGTTCACCAACATATCCAAGTTTATACAGCTGCTCTAATATTAAAAACTTGGATTTAAATTTGGGTCTCCTCCTTCATCAAATTGTATGCTAAAATTTGTGCATTTATTATATGTGGATATATAGATATATAGATAGATATAGAAAGATATATAAAAAAAGTGTAATTCTAAAAACTTATGTCAGTAAATAGATAAAAATAAAAATAAACTAATTATTCAATCTAAAAATCTATAACTGGAATGCCAAAGTTATCCTGCATAAATTAACAGATAGGAATAATTAGAGATGAAAACCAATACAAGACTTAATTAATTAGAAAGCATAAAATGGTATAATTGACAAATCTGAAGGCTGAGTAATTAAAGAGACAAAAGATAAAACTTGAGAATACACAAAACATATACACTGATAAACATAAACACAAAGAAAATAAAAGTAGTTAATTTTGAGAATGAGAAAAGTGATGCAAACACAGATTTAGAGATGTTTATTAAATTTTAAGACTATGTTACTCATAAACTGTGTTAAGGAAAATGTTAAAAAAACATGATTTACTATGTCATAAACTGAATAGATTAATAGGGAATACCTTCCAAGAATATGCAGGTCCAGATGACTAGCAGGTAAGCTATCTTGAGCCTTTGTGTAATAGTTTCTGTGCTATTCTGGAGCTCATAAAAACTACAAACTTCCCAGTTAATCTAATGATTATGGCACAAAAAAGAAATTTCAGACTAGTTTCAAATAAGAATATGAATACAAGAAAATTCTAAATAAAATTAATGGTAAATCTAGTACATTACTAAGGCCATAATACATTATTGTTAAGTGCAGGTTTTTTGCTGAAACATAAAAGTGTTTCAACATAACAAGCCCTCTCTGTGCCTCAGTTTCCTCATCTATAAATTGCATAATGACAGGTTCTACCTCATATGATGATTTTGAAGATCAAATAAATGTATTAATGAATTTAAGTGGCTTAGATATTTTGTTTTATAATTTCTCAATGATTATCAGCTATCTACACTAACATTAATAGCAATTCAAATTGATTAAATACATTAAAATCCATCCAAGTAGGTTGGATCAGTAGATTCATATTTAGAAATCTGTATATACCAATTAATTTGTACATAAATAAATAAATTCGGGTCTCCTGACTTGAGTTCTGTGTTCATTTGAATGTATTACTCTTGCATGTAGATGTTGGTGGAATCAGAATAAACCCTAGATAGCTCTGATAGGGCCCCATCCAAGTTCGGATACTGAGGTGTCAGGGCTCCGTTTGCAAACTCAGTGCTTAAAAGACTGGCTTTCCCTGTGTTCTTCTAGGGCCCATTTGCTGCAGTTTAAGATCTGTTGGACCCAGGAATATGACAAAATAATCACGTTTGTTCATTTCTTTTGTTTCTCCTTCTTACAAGTTAACTAGTGTCCCCAGCACCCAGTAAGTAATTAGGTCCCATGTTCCTGACAAGAGCATTCTTCTTAAGTAGTCTTTAAATGCCTCTTGGTAGAGTTACTATTTAATTTAGGGAGTTAATTTTCTTAGAAAGAAGTCAACATGTTCTATAGGCTTTGTAGCTAAGAACTTTAGTTTTATTACTCTTTAAAAATATTCTTCTAATACACTCAGGGGAAGATGGTAGATTTTTTTGCATGTTGGTCTTTAACTTTGACAGATGGTTTCTAATCACTGAATCATTGAATATATTACTTCTTATCTTGTTCAAGTTCTAATTGGAGAATAGTCAAACTAGGAGTTCCTTTGAATTTACTGAGAATGCCAGGTAGTCTTGAGTAGTCAAATAAGAAACAGGCCCCTTTTAATGTAAAAGCTGCCAACTATGAGCTCTGAATGACCATCATTTTTATGTATTTAATGTGTGTTGAAAAACCGATTGCAACCTCCCAGAGTGCTCCAGAGTCTGGGATGTATTTATTATTTGCACTATCTCAGATTAGTTAATGAGTCAAAGAAAATAAATAGCAATTCCAGAGGAATTAACTTAGAGGTTTCTAGACCCCTACTTGGTGTGGACCTCATGATGAGGGGTATCTGCTCTCCATGGACCCTACAGCCATTCACAGCACGCTGCTCTGCATAGTTCTCCCTTTGTCTCACTTGATAAGGCAGTTGCCTCTTCTTGATAACCATCAGTTAGTTAAGGGGAAAACCCATTTCCAGCTTTAAATACAGTGTAAGGCATATTCTTCTCTTCAGTGTAACACTTATGGTGGGAAAGTAATTTCAAATGATTTATTGTTCAAAACATTCATCAGCAAATATTTTCTGAGTGCTAACTATGTGCCAGGCATTAGTCCGGAAGCTGGGATTAAATTTCAAACAAAAGAGATAGAATCTCTGTCCTCATGGAAGGAGCTAATGAGAAATTCAGAATAAAAAATAGTCAAGGATAACACAGTTTGAATAATGGGATCAAAGGGAGAGTACTTATGCTCTGGAGATACCAAGTGGGGCACCTAACCTGTGCTTGGGGGGCTGGAAAAGGCATCTTGGAAAAGGTGGAGTTGAAATGAAGGAGATGAGGAATGGGGTGAAGTTGGAGACTGAGTCAGGACAGGAAATATTCAAGGACTGGGGAAATATTTTGTGGCAAGACTCAAAACTGAGGGGGAAGGAGCACAGTACATTTGTGGTGTAAAGATGTTTAGGTAGGCTACAAAGGTTAGTGTTGGGGCTAGGGTGCCAGGGTTGAGGTCATTAAGGAGTTTGTAAGTCAAGTGAAAGAATTCTGCTTACTTCCAAGAACAGTGGGATTAATTGAAAGATTCTTAGGCACAGAGTGATATGGCTAAATTTATATTTTAGAAAGATCATTTTGGTTTCAACATTAAGTAACCTAAAGGGGTTAAAACCATACATTTGTAGAAAGACCAGCAAGAATAGGACTTCAGCAGTATGGTGAGAGATGCTAGCACCTGAACTAACTTAGTGACCAGGAGGTAAAGAGATACATGGAGGAAGCAGGACTGAGCCACTGCTGATTGGTGGTGAGTCAGGTCAAGAGGAAGATTTCTGGGATAGGCAGTTGGGTTGATGGTGGTGTCATTTTCAGAGATCAGAAACCTAGGAGTAAGAGCAGATGTAAAAAGGTAAGATGATAATTCTGGTTTGGGTTGTTTAAGGTTTGAGGTGCTGGTGGGACATACACATGGAGATGTCCAGTGTACAGTTGCTTACATGGAACAGATACTCAGAGAATTGAGCAGGTCTGCAGATAAAAATTGGCAGTCACCAGCAGGCAGATGGTAAAAGAAGATATTACCTGGATTGACTGATAAGAGAGGAGCCTGTGGAACAATGCCAAGAAATGGGTATGTGCAAGAGCTCACAAAGAAGACTGACATAGAAAAATAGGGAGAAATCCAGGGAGTACTGATTCTATAGATTCACAGACTCTAAGAAAACCTTGATGAAACTAAACACAGGCCCAATTACTAATATTTTACTATAATAATATCAGGATAGGCCAAGGCAAGTTGGGAGATGGATCTAATGGAAATGAAGGACAGGGTTTCCTTTCAGTATCTATAGGAGTGTGTGTGTGTGTGTGTGTGTGTGTGTGTGTGTGTGTGTGTGTGTTTGGGATTTAGGGAAGGAGACAGGGAACTTGGGGAATATTGTCAGTAGATATTACTGTTTCCTTGGCTTACTCATACATGGAATGTTTAAGGGCTTAACATATTCATGTAGAACTTCTGAATAGAGCATCTTTCCTAGGACAATGGAGGATATGCAAGAAGTGTAAACTATACCTACTCTCTGGAAGCTTGGGATCTAGTTGGTGATGTAGCATATGTACAGTATATTTCCTATATAGGAAATAAGGTCTCTAAGAATTTAGAGGAGGTAGATATTAATTTTCACAAAGAGCATCTAACAGAAGACGAGACACAGGGCTGGACATCTAGTTCTGTGTACTGACTAGAATTTTGCAAGTTTAGGATTATTAGAAAACTAACAGCAAGAAAGATAAAATCTTAGTCTTTTTCTCCAACATGCTCTTTTCTGAACTCACCAGGGTTAATGCTCCATTTTTAGAAGTGCCTCTGACTTCTCAAAGCAACCTTCATCATGGGGAGAACAATTAGGTTTTGTCTTTCATTAGTAACAGAATCAACAGCTCAGAAAGGAAAAGTCTGTAGTGACTTTTCAGTCACCCTTTCAATTCCCCAAGTTGTTCTGAGAAATCCCCAAATTTCTTGTAGGAAGAACATGCAATGTATTCAGCAACAAGTTCCTCCTTGCCCTGAAGTACACCAGAGCATAAACTTTGAAAGCTCATTGACAGTAGGGAGAACCTGTGGATTTTGTTACTTGACAACTGAGATCTGAGCTGTTAAAATAGGAAAAAATACAATACATGTTATTTACTGTTCTAGGAGGGGAAAATTACTGTACTTTTACTATCTCATTGTTTTAAAAACTCCACACTTGTTGCACTGGCTTTCCTGCTGTTACATTGTCATCCAAAGTAGATATGTTATGCACAGCTGGTCTCCAGGTAAAGCAGCAAATCTAGCTGGAATTCCAGAAAAGTCAGGTAAATATTCAGAGAATGAGAAGAATTTTATCTGGGACTAGGAGAACTCTGTTGTAGTGGCGGTGGTGCGAGAGAACACTGGGGAAACAGGAATGAGGGCAGTGACGTCATACTGAGCTTATAGGGGAGACTGCTGGCATCTGCTTCACTTCTGGGGAATGCACCTTTCCTTTTGTTGCCTCTGCACCTTTGAGGTTGCCTCCAACTTCATGCCCAATGCAGCAGAAAGCATTAGCATGGCACCCATATTTCCTAAATCACATTTTGGGACTAGTGTTCTGACAAGAGTGAATGAATGTTGAGGAAAATGTACAGAGTAGTTGACATAACTTCTTGCAGAAAATGGGATAGAGGATGCTTTTCTGTATAAATCAGACTTGGTGAATGATCAACTTTGGGTAACCTGAAACTCAAAAGTGTATTAGATATGTTGGGTACCTCTGGACTCAGGGGTGTGACTTGCTCCATCTGTGTTCACACATTGCATTGTTATTATATCTCCACTGATGTGAAGAGTTTCCCCAACTATCTAGAAGAGTTTCTTGTACATAATGGGTAGGAAATAAATATTTATTTGATAAATGGCTTAATTTATGACCTATACTATATGTAAGTAATATAAAAGTGAGTAATTTGGCTAATATTTCATGAAATTAAATTATCACCCAAGCTAATGGATGATATTTCTAAACAAAGGTGTTAGATTATGGACATTTGTAAATCACAAATTCTGCAACATTAGGCATGGGCTATGTATGACATTTTCTTTATCTGTTAACTGAAAGAGGTTGAACCATGTTCAAGAAAATGTTATCTAAGGATTATTTTCATTCTAAAAACTACAGATCTTTGAGTGTAGATAATTTCTCAAGTTGCTTCCACTTAGAACATTCCATGGTTCTTATAAAAACATATAAAGGAAGCATACTCATTGGCTCTACTTGACGCCTACTTTATAGCTTAGGAGAAGGTTTTGGGAAATATGAAAAATCAATGCGAACTGGTCTTTTGACAGTCGCCCAGAGCATCACCATACATAGAAGAAATATTAATTACTAACTTCTGAAAAATTGTAGCTGATAGTCTGGCCAGACAGTTCATTAAAGATGAGAACCTACCTTTTATTAATCATCTTCCTGGCATTGTGCTAGAGCTATCCCACTGGCTCTTTGAGTATAGTTGAGAAGACAGACAAAACCCAGTAACTAATAATTATAAACTGTGAAAAATTACTAGGATGAAAAATAATGGGGCCAAGGTAAAGGTGAGTTATTTCCATGGCAGGGGTCAGGAAACATCTTTCTGAAAACGTCTCATCTGACAGATAAGAAGGAATCAGCCACATTCAGCGCAAAGGGGTAAGCATTTCAGGTAGGAAGCACAGCATGAGCGAATGAATCACAATTTTAGAATTCCTTGTATTTACAGATAAAATTAGATGACTCCTGGGATTTGCTTTAAAGTAATTCACTCGGAGTCTGGGGAAGGGGAATGTAAGGAAATAGTTAAGACTGGCCATATAAGGCTGATTGTTAAAGCTAGGCAATGGGTACATAAAGATTTATTATGTTGTAGTCTCTTCTTATGTATGCTGTATTTTTCCATCATAAAATATCTTTCGAAAGCCTTTGAAACCTCTTTTGTTTGTAGGTCTAGTTATTGTATAATTTAGTTAGTAGTTTTAGAAATATGACCCTCTTTTACCACTTGCCATTTTACGATATTAGAACTGTTGGTCTGAGGAGAATCGTGTTTAGAACATATGAGAGGGGAGTTCAGTAAGGTTGTTAGCCCTCAGTGTAGACCAATCTCTGTTTTAGAAGAGAAAATTTTCATACATTTTTATGAAGTGAGAGAAAAAGAATATTTAAGGAAGTGTAACCAAGAACAGCTTTAAAATATCAAGTTTTTTTAAGGTATAATTTACATGCAATAAAGTCACATCTTTTAAATAATACAGGTTGATGACACTATTGAACCACACTCTAACCAGGATGTAGAATGTCTCCACTTCTTCAGAAAGTTCCCTTGGCCACTTATGGTCAGTTCCTCACTCCCCCACTTTAGGAAAACACTCATCTGATTTCTATTATAAATTAATATTCCTGTTCTATAACTTCATGTAATGGAATAGTACACTATGTAATTCTTTGTGTTATCTCTTCTCACCCAGCATGATGTCTGTGCAGTTCACCCCCAGGTGGTATGTATCAGTGATTCATTCTTTTTTATTATTGAGTAGGATATTTGTTGTATGACTATAGCACAATTTGTTTATCTTTTCATCTGTTGATGGACATTGGGTTGATTCCAGGTTTGGACTATCGTGATAAAACTGCTATGAACATTGAGCATTCATGTGTAAGTGTTTTGTGTATCCATTTGTTTTCCTTTCTCTTGAGTAAATACTTAGGAGTGGAATTGCTGGGTCACATGGTGAGTATATTTTTAACTTTGTAAGAAACTGCCAAACTGCTCTTTAGAGTAATTGTGCCATTTTATTCTGTCACCAGCAATGTATGAGAAATCCAGATAATATCACACTGTGGTTTTAATTTACATTTCTCAAATGACTAATATTGAACATTTTTTTCATGTTTACTGAATATTCATACATCTTTTTGAAGAATCTGCTGAAGTCTTTTGCTCCTTTTAATAAATTGAATTATTTTTCTTTTTACTGAATTGGAAAATGTTTTATATATTCCAGATATTCTCCTTTATCATAAGTTATATGTGTTGCAAATATTTTCTCCCAGTATGGCTTTTTATATTCTTGCTGTTTTCTTTTGAAGAGAACAGAAGGATTTAACTTTGATAAAGTCCAATCTATCAATTTTGTTTTATTTTTAGTGCTGTTTCTGTTTTAACTAAATATCTTTGTATGACTACTACAAAGTCATCATATATATTTGGGACAATTTCTGAACTTCTGTTCTATTCTATTCTACTCTCTATTCATCTTGATCACTGTAGCTGCATAGTAAGTCTTAAAATCAAAGTACTGTAGATTCTTCAATTATGTCTTTTTCAAATGATCTTTTTCTCTCAGATCCTTTGCATTTCATACACATCTTAGAATTGGTCTGTCAATTTCCTTAAAAAAACACCTGCTGGGATTTTGATTGGGATTTCATTAGCTCTATAGATTAATTTGGTAAGACTAGAAAACAATACTCAATCTTTCCAGCCATGAATATGGTATATATTTCCATTATTTAAATCTTTGAAAATTTCTCTAGCAATGTCTTATCATTGTCTATATAAAGATCTGGAACAGCTTTTGTTGAATTTATTCCTAAGTATTTTATGTCTTTTGATCCTATTGTACATAATATATTTTGAAATTTTATTTTCTAATATTTTTGTTACTTTGTTTATAGAAGGTCATTTCTAGTTATATGTGTTATTTTGAGATTAATACATTTGCAAATTTAACAAACCATGTCATCAGCATTTTCATGAATTCTCACAAAAACACAATTAAATTGATGCTATTTTTCAGCTAAAAACTGAGGCACCTCATAATGAAATAATTTTAACCAAGCTGTGTAATACATGATCCTTCCCAGCCTTTTCCCCATGCCTCTTTAAGATGGAAGAGAATTTGTTAGATGTCACCATGTTCTTATACTGGAATCAGGAAGGGGATAATTTTCTCCTTTATATTGAGAATCCCCCTAGAATGGAGCATAATTTGGAGATGATTGGAGGAAAAGGAAGCAGAAGACTTTGTCATGACTGTCTGGAGAATGTGTATTAACTGTCCTGCATTGTGTTTTTTAGAACATTCACCTTTCCCAGAGGCCAGTCTGGAGATTCATTGTGCTTTCCCAGAAGGACCCTGATTCTCTGGGTTGAAGACTGAGTTTTGTGACTTTCTAGTTGAGTACATTTGTTTGCGTAGCATTCTATGGGGGACTTAAAGTAAGTTTTATTTTCTCCCCTAAAATTGAAATGGTAATAATTCTTACTTGGATTCCATCTTGGAACGTTTTCTAAGGATTGACTGTTAAGGCTTGTAAAAGCCCTTTGTAAACAGCAAATCTATAACAAAGTGTAAAATAACAATATGATTGGAGTCCTTTTTGAATGGCTATGCAGAAAAATTTAATTACTAGTGACGTTTGATTTTTTTTTAATTTGGCAAAGGAAGAAGTGAAAAAAGGGGGCCTTAACATACACTGAACATATGCGGTGTGTGTGCCAGTCATTATACATATATTGCTCCTTTTAACCTTTCTATAACCCATGAGGCTATGGTTGGGATGCCAAGACTAGAATTCTTATCATCCTTTGTAAATAAGAAACTAAAGTTCAGAGAAATTAACTTGCTCGAGGTTCCTCAGTTATTAAGTGTCTGACTTTAAAGATGCATCTAATACAGAACAAACTGTATAACTGAGAAATCAGTGAGTGTTGGAAATTAGTGTATAAGGGGAATGTAGGCATAGTTGGGTATAGGGGATGTAAGACAGTTCACAACTCTCTGGTGTCACTGGATTCGCTCTCCACTTTTCCTTGTATTACAGCAATTGAATACCACACCCATAAATAGTCTCAAAGGGGCAAGAGAGGCCAGATTCTTAACAGCTGAAATCACATGTCCTAAATTATTATTGAGGTGTTTTCATAAGTTTATTTACAGTGTCTGTCCTGAAATTTGGAAGTTGCATACAAATCAAGTTTCTGAAGTATATTTTTTAATTAAAATATTATTTATATACAATATTATGAAGGTTTCACATAAGCATTATGGTTTCAACATTCACCCATATTATCAAGTCCCCCCTCCAACAACCCACTGTGATCACTGTCCATCAGCATAGTAAGATGCTATAGAGTCACTACTTGTCTTCTCTATTTTGTACTGCCTTCCCTGTGACCTACCTATATTGTGAGTACTAATTATAATACCCCTTAATCCCCTTTCTCCTCCCTTCCCTTCCACCCTCCCCAACCCCTTCCCTTTGGTAATTGCTAGTCCCTTCTTTGAGTCTGTGAGTCTGCTGCTGTTTTGTTCCTTCAATTTTGTTTCATTGTTTTGCTCCACAGATGAGTGACATCATTTGGTACTTGTCTTTCTCTGCCTGGCTTATTTCACTGAGTATAATACCCTCTAGCTCCATCCATGCTGTTGTAAATGGTAGGATTTGTTTTCTTTTTATGGCTGAATAATATTCCATCATGTATATGTATCATATCTTCTTTATCCATTCATCTACTGATGGACACTTAGGTTGCTTCCATATCTTAGCTACTGTAAATAGTGCAGCAGTAAACATCAGGATGCACATGTCTTTTTGAATCAGGGATCTTGTTTTCTTCAGGTAAATTCCTAGGAGTGGAATTCCTGGGTCAAATGGTATTTCTATTTTTAGTTTTTTGAGGAACCTCCATATTGCTTTCCACAATGGTTGAACGAATTTACATTTCCACCAACAGTGTAGGAGGGTTCCCCTTTCTTCTGAAGTATCCTTATATGCTAGACTGATAATAGATGCTGGAGAAGAAGTCCCTGATAAACCCCCTGCCCTCAAGAAGATTTTCTGTAGATACAGACACAAGACATATGCCCAGGCAGATAACTCACAATTCCTAGTAATATAAAGATAGTATATAGGGATGCAGAGAACATTGTATTCCATGAAACAGAGGAAGCTGAGAGCTGGAAGCTGAGAGGGAGGGTCTATCTCCTGACTGAGAATGATAGGAGTGGGAAGATAGGTTCTCTGCTTGAAGGATCTCTGGGAAGGCCATGTTGTTCTAGATGTGCCTGTTGTGTGGGGGTTAAGCGTGAGGTCTGGAGGGAGATTACCTACTTCGGAATGACCACCAGGGGTTATGTTTGAGGTTCTGCTCAGTTTATTCACCTGCCTGTGCATGTGCACATGCACACACGCACACATACACACACATGCACATCCCTATTGTGAAATGGAGTAATGGTAGTGTTCATTGCCTAGTGCTATAGTGAGGATTCGTGAGACAACACATGAAAGTACTTAACATGCTGCTTGACATGTAACAGACACTGATTAAAATGATAGCTGTTTACATTGCTAGTGGTCTTAGATGCCTATCGAAGTAAAAAATTTGCTCAAGTTCTTGTACATCACCTTCCAGATTTATTTGTGTTTGTAACTGTATTAGTTTGCCAGGGCTGGCATAACAAAGTGTCACAGACTAGGTGGCTTAAACAACATAAGCTTATTTTCTCACAGTTCTGGAGGCAAGAAGCTCAGTGTGGCTGCTCCTGAGGCCTGCCTCCTTGGCTTGCAGATGCCATCTTCTCACTGTGTCCTCACACGGCCCTTTCTCTGCACACACAGCATGGCGTCTCTCCTTCCTCTGAGGACACTAGGCCTGTTGGGTCAGGGCCCACCCATACGACCTCTTATTTTTAAAAGTATTATTAAAAATTAATTTAATCTTATTAATTTAACCCTAATTGACTCTTTCAAGGTCCTATCTCCAAATTTGGTCACATTCTGAAGTACTGGGGGTTAAGGTCTCAACATATGAATGGGGGAGTACAATCCAGCACATAAGGGTGACCACTCCTGCTCTCTTCCCTCTGCTTTCAGAGCGCTTTTCTTCCTTTTCAAGGTTGATCTTTCCACATGGCCCCCATTCCATCAAGTATTACTTTCTTCCTCTTTTCCAGTGGCTTGATATTTGGGACTTAATGTCGTATCTCCTGATTTTATCTATTTATTTAAACATTTTTCTTTGAAGAAAGAGGTGGATAAATGTAAATCTTCTTACCTCACATACCTATTATTATGGAGGTAGGAAAGTTTTTATTTTTTTCTCTTTAGTTAAATTGAGAAAAGACGCTTTGTGTTTCAGATTGCTGTACAGTGCCGATTAGATAGCAGGGAATGACATACTAGGTAGGAGTTTGTGTGTGTGGTGGGTGTGTGTAGATGTGTGCATTGGCATTTAGCTTGAAAATCTAATTCATATTTGGACAGTTTTAAAAATGCTTGCTCTCTAATTGGAAAATGTATCAAAAGTGGGAAAAAAAATCAACTGTAGTAAAAAAGGAATCATAAAAATATAGATGTTAAGGAAGATTGCTTATCTATATGGAAGATGCAGATCACTGACTTTAAATAGAACAGAAAATGGTAATGCATATTTAAAAAGTAATGTCAAATAAATGGGCACAAATGTATAATTTACAGCTCCAACATGGAAGGACAATTTAGTTTTCCTAGCAACAGGAGCTCTGCTAACAGTCAAGTGTCCATAGATGCTCCAGCCCTCTGCTCTCAGCTCCCTGCCAATCTCACTGAATTCCTGCCATTTCAGACACACTGTAGACATGGTGTTAACTTAAATGGTACCCAGGAAAAAAATGCACATGCTGCGTATGGAGAAAAGCCCAAGTTTTTCCTCTTTTTATGAGCCGCCAAATCTTGCTGCTGGTGTTTACATTAACAGAAGAATGTGATATTAATATTTAGCTCACTCTGTAGGAATACGCATTTAAATGGGTACAATTTCACAATTCAGGCTCCAGAGCAATATCTCTGTTTCTCTGTGTCTTTCTTACATACACACAAATAGTGTTTTACAGCTCATATGGCTAAGAACCCTCAATTAACCCAAAGAAAAACACACGGCCAGCAGAGGATCTCAAAAAATGGCAATGTTTACAGCTACAGGGGATGCCCAGTGTGCAAGGGAGCTTTGTGAACCCTGTTGGAGATGGAAGTCCCACATGGACAGCTGCAGCATCAAAGAATCCCTGTGACCTAGATTCAGCCACAGATCAGGCACTACTTTGGCCTGCGTGGCTTCCCCTCCACCAGCAGCCTGCTTGCAGTTCCATGGGCTGCCTGGCAAACAGCGCTGACCTGTTTCACCATGACAACCTGGGCTGCTCCACTAAAGGCTGTGTGCAAGGAAACACTCACCATTGGCATTTTAAAGATTTCAAAATTAAGTTTCCTCAGAGTTTTTGAAAAACATGTTGAGAAGACTTGACTAAAGCTGACATGCTTTGACAGCAGTGGAAGAAGTGGAGAAGTGAAATGTGAAAAAAGTTGCTGTTAGCTTTTTCGGTATTCTAAACTATCAGTAAAACTATCCATTTTATGCTTTACTCAGCCAATAGCATTGTAATAAATATGTTTCTAACCAAATTGAATTGATAAACAGAGAATAAGTAGGTGAAAAGGCTAAGGTATTTACTTCCACAGCAATATATATTCTAGTCTAATAAAATAGAATGTATAGAATCAAATAATTTAAAATCTCCTGATAAATAAATAGAAGTGTTTAAATGTGGATTTATTACAGCTTTGGCTTAACCTGGAACCGTATAGAGTCAAATTTTATTGGAGAACCAAAATAGTATGCCTCTTGGGGGGAAAAGGGGTTTGTGCTTTGGTAAAGGAATTCCATTTAGTAAGTGCAATTTAAGAAAATCAGGGTCTGGTATGTGCATGTGATCACATTAAAATGCAACCTCTGCTTTTTTTGACAAAAAGCACAGCATAGAATTGAAAGCATTTGCAGGTCTTTATATTGAAATTTATGCACCATTCTTAGCACTGAATTTGCTGCTGTTCTTAAATTAGCTCAGTAGGTTAAACCTTACAATTTCCTGAGTAATCCTTTCTTTCCTATGAAGAGAAAAGAAAATCAAAACAGGCCAAAGGACAGTTCCATGTGCTGCAGTCTTTTCTCAGGGATAGATCCTATCCTGGGGCCATGAAGGTCTCTACTTGGGAATAATGGAATCACACAATCTGTACTTTTTTTAAATAGAGGAAGGAGAAAAGTAGTCATATCTTGGCATCATGGCAATGCAATTTATGGAAACATGGAAATAAAACTAAAGTGTATCTTTGTAAAACAAATGAGCCATTCACTCCATTGTCACAGAAATTTTGAAAACTCTCTTTTTTATTCTCTCTTACTCAGCATTTCCTTCATTGCCTATAAAAGTTTCCTTTCCACCTGCAAAGGCTCAGCCTCTTTCCAGATCTTTCCTGTCTCAAAGTCTTCCAGGAACAATCTCTATCCTGTGTGAAAGAATTGGCTTCCTGTTGTAGAAGCATCTAACTCTGTTTACAGACATGAGTACCTGCCACACTCTTCACCCCATGGTCAGCTGTCAGTGAAGGGTTTATTAGGTTAACCAGCATCTGATACATTGCTGCAAACTAGATCAGGAATTATAAAACTTTTCCATTTGTAAACAGTAGTAGCTATGGAAATGGTCACTCAACTGTCAAGGACAATTAAAGATGGAAATAAATTATCTAATACCCCAGATAGATAGCAATAGTTTTTCATGGCCAAAAATGTAGTTGTAAGTAGGATAATCATTCATTCTAGCCTCTGTGTCTACCTGTCATCCTGATATAATTTTAGTGGTCATCCTTTTTGTGACTTCAGTTGAAGGACAAATTACTCGGTCTTCCTAACAATAATATTTTTAGTGCTTGAAACATCTTTCTTCAGTGTCTTTCTATAATTTAATCTGTTGCATATGACTATGGTTTTATCAACAGGAAGGTTATCTTTAAGAACCTGGGATCACCATCTCTTGGCAGAAGTCCCACCACTTTCACATGGTTCATGAGAGATTTAATTGATCTCAAGAGTGTATTCAGGAGTGACCAGGGCCATAAAAGAGAAGTAGGCAAGGTTCTCCCCTACTCTCCTTGGTAACATGCTTTCCACTAACTCTGTCTTGCTCACCTCTGTTGTGTCTTGCTCACCTCTGTTGTTCTTCCTAGTCTCTCCTGTTCCCTTTCTAAGGTCTTAAATTCTCAAATCCTCCATTAGAATCAATATACAAATGGCTGATAAGAGCATTAAAAGTTTGTTTTTTAGAGGGTTATTTGCAATTTTAAAAAGAAGTAAAGGCTTGCAAGATAAAGGAAAAGTTTTCTTGGTGGAATTGCAGGCATCGGCCCTTAAAATCACACCACTCAGACTTCTGGGAAGATGGCGGCATGAGCAGGGCGGCAGAAATCTCCTCCCAACACTATATTTATCTATGAAAATACAGCAAATACAACTATTGCTGAAAGAGAGACCAGAATACACAGGAAAGCGCACAGCGTGCAGCTACACCCGAGAGGACTTGGCACCCCAAGAGGCGGGTAAGATATGGAGCCGCGACCCGACGGGATCCGAGCACTCCCCCACCCCAGCGCACCAGTGGGAGGAGAGGAATCAGAGATGGGAGGGAGTGGAAGTACACCCTGCAAAGTAGCCAGCCCTGGTGATCTGTGCGGGGAGCGCTGACCCACATTGCGCAGTGCAGCGGAGATTGGAGAGACAGAGGGGCAGGATCTGAGCGGGAACGCGCCAGGGTGCTTGCAGCCGGCTTCCTGGAAGGAAAAAAAAAAGCGCGCACTTTCTTCAGCGGTCTTAAAGCGAAAGGAGCCCAGCGGAGGAGCCGATCACCCCGGCACAGTCAGCCCAGCAGACTGGGAGTCCTGGGGAGTTTAGGATGCCTTAGCTGGCGACTGAGGAAGCGTGGCTGTACTTACACTTCTCACTGAGATCAACAGCCTCCCATTCGTCCCCACCCCGGCCAGAGCGATAAAGGGCCCTGCAGAGCGGCAACAGCCATGGCTGTGGAATAGTGGGGCAACAGCGCCACCTACAGCATCCCTCCAGAATCTACTCCCGGTGGGCATTTTTTTTGTTGTTCTCTTTTTTGTTTTTTTGTTTTGTTTTGTTTTGTTCTCCTTTTTGTTTTTTTCTTTTCTTTCTTTTTTTTCTTTCTTTCCTTCTTTTTTTTTCTCTTTTTAAAGTCTTAAAGAGCCCAGCTGACATATGTGGCAACTACCAGCGACCACTTCTATAGCGATGAAAAGACAGAGGAATATGGTTCAGACGAAAATCAACCAGACAACCCCAGAGAGGGAGCCTGAAGGGATGGAAAGGCACAGTCTTCCTGAAAAAGAATTCAGAATAAAAGTCATAACCATGCTGACGGACCTACAGAGAAATGTGCAAGAGCTGAGGGAGGAAGTGAGGGAAGTGAGGAAAGACAATGCAGAAATCAGACAAACGATCGACGGGCTTAACAGCAGACTGGGTGAGATGCAAGAGACTGTTAATGGAATAGAAATCAGAGAACAGGAATACAGAGAAGCTGAGGCAGAGAGAGACAAAAGGATTTCTAGCAATGAAAGAATATTAAGAGAACTGTGTGACCAATCCAAATGGAACAATATTTGCATAATAGGAGTACCAGAGGAAGAAGAGAGAGAAAAAGGGATAGAAAGTGTCTTTGAAGAAATTGCTGAAAACTTTCCCTCGATGGGGAAGGAAATAGTCTTGCAGTCCACCGAAGCCCACAGATCTCGCAACACAAGGGACCCAAGGAAGACAACACCAAAACACATAATAATTAAGATGGCAAAGAACAAAGATAAAGACAGAGTATTAAAGGCAGCTAGAGAGAGAAAAAAGATGACCTACAAAGGAAAACCCATCAGACTATCATCAGACTTATCAAAAGAAACCTTAAAGGCCAGAAGAGAATGGCATGATATATTTAACGTTATGAAACAGAAGGGCCTCGAACTAAGAACATTGTATCCAGCACGATTATCATTTAAATATGATGGAGGGATTAAACAATTTCCAGACAAATGAAAGTTGAGAGAGTTTGCCTCTCATAAACCACCACTACAGGATATCTTAAATGGACTGCTCTAGATGGAAGCACACCTAAGGCTAAAAAGATGTCACCAGAGAAAATGAAATCATAGCAAAGAAAGCAGACCATCCAAATACTAACTAAAGGCAAAGAATAAAACACCTATTATAGAAAGAATGGAGGAGGAGGAATAAGAAGGGAGAGAAATAAACAAACATCGGACAGTGTTTACAATTTCTTAACAAGAAAGTTAAGGTAGATTGTTAGATAGTAAAGAAGCAACCCTTGAACCTTTGGTAACCATGAATCTAAAGCCAGCAATGGCAGTAAGTACATATCTATCAATAATCACCCTAAATGTAAATGGATTGAATGCACCAATCAAAAGACAGAGTAACAGAATGGATAAAAAAGCAAGACCCATTTTTATGCTGCTTACAAGAGCCTGACCTCAAACCCAAAGATATACACAGACTAAAAGTGAAGGGAGGGAAAAAGATATTTCATGCAAACAACAAGGAGAAAAAAGCAGGTGTTGCAGTACTTGTATCAGACAAAATAGACTTCAAAACGAAGAAAGTAGCAAGAGATAAAGAAGGACATTACATAATGATAAAGGGGTCAGTCCAAGAAGAAGATATAACCATTATAAATATATATGCACCCAACACAGGAGCACCAGCATATGTGAAACAAATACTTACAGAATTAAAGAAGGAAATAGACAGCAATGCATTCATTTTAGGAGACTTCAACACACCACTCACTCCAAAGGACAGATCAACAAGACAGGAAATAAGTAAAGACACAGAGGCACTGAACAACACACTAGAACAGATGGACCTAACAGACATCTACAGAACTCTACACCCAAAAGGAACAGGATACACATTCTTCTCAAGTGCACATGGAACATTTTCCAGAATAGACCACATACTAGGCCACAAAAGAACCTCAGTAATTTCAAAAATATTGAAATCCTACCAACCAACTTCTCAGATCACCAAGGTATAAAACTAGAAATAAATTTTAGAAAGAAATCAAAAAGGCTCACAGATACATGGAGACTTAACAACATTCTCCTAATTAGTCAATGGGTTAACGACCAAATCAAAACAGAAATCAAAGAATATATGGAGACTAATGACAATAACAACACAAAGCCACAACTTCTGTGGGACCCAGCAAAGGCAGTTCTAAGAGGAATGTATATTGCAATCCAGGCCTTTTTAAAGAAGGAAGAACATTCCCAAATGAATAGTCTAAAGACACAATTACTGAAATTGGAAAAAGAAGAACAAATGAGGCCCAAAGTCACCAGAAGGAGAGACATAATGAAGATCAGAGAAGAAATAAATAAAATTGAGAAGAATAAAAAACAGAAAAAATCAATGAAACCAAGAGCTGGATCTTTGAAAAAATAAACAAAATAGATAAACCCTAGGCAGACTCATTAAGAGAAAAAGAGAATCTACACACATAAACAGAATCAGAAATGAGAAAGGAAAAATCACGACGGACCCAACAGAAATACAAAGAATTATAACAGAATATTATGAAAATCTATATGCTAACAAGCTGGAAAACATAGAAGAAATGGACAACTTCTTAGAAAAATACAACCTTCCAAGACTGACCAAGCAAGAAACAGAAAAACTAAAAAGACCAATCACCAGCAACGAAATTGAATCGGTAATCAAAAAACTACCCAAGAATAAAACTCCCGGACCAGATGGATTCACCTTTGAATTCTACCAGACGTATAGAGAAGAAATAACACCGATTCTCCTTAAAGTTTTCCAAAAAATAAAAGAGGAGGGAATACTTCCAAACTCATTCTATGAAGCCAGCATCACTCTAATACCGAAACAGGACAAAGACCTCAACAAAAAAGAAAATTACAGACCAATATCCCTGATGAACGTAGATGCAAAAATACTCAACAAAATATTAGCAAACCAAATTCAAAAATACATCAAGAGGATCATACACCATGATCAAGTGGGGTTTATCCCAGGGATGCCAGGATGGTACAACAATCGAAAATCCATCATCATCATCCACCACATCAACAAAAAGAAGAACAAAAACCACATGATCATCTCCATAGATGCTGAAAAAGCATTTGACAAAATTCAGCATCCATTCCTGATTAAAACCCTCAACAAAATGTGTATAGACGGCAAGTGCCTCAACATCATAAAGGCCATATATGACAAACCCACAGCTAACATAGTTAACGGCGGATGCTGAAAGCTTTTCCTCTAAGATCAGGAACAAGACAGGGATGCCCACTCTCTCCACTGTTATTCAACATAGTACTGGAGGTCCTAGCCGCAGCAATCAGACAAAACAGACATACATGGCATCCAGATTGCTAAAGAAGAAGTCAAGTTGTCACTATTTGCAGATGACATGATACTGTACATAAAAAATCCTAAGGACTCCATTCCAAAACTTCTAGAACTAATATCTGAATTCAGCAAAGTTGCAGGATACAAAATTAACACACAGAAATCTGTTGCTTTCCTATACACTATTGATGAACTAACAGAAAGAGAAATCAGAAAAACAATTCCATTCACAATTGCATCAAAAAGAATAAAATACCTAGGAATAAACCTAACGAAAGAAGTGAAAGACCTGTACTCTGAAAACTACAAGACACTCCTAAGAGAAATTAAAGAGAACACTAACAAGTGGAAACGCATCCCATGCTCTTGGCTAGGAAGAATAAATATTGTCAAAATGGCTATACTACGTCAAGCAATCTACAGATTCAATGCAATCCCTATCAAGCTACCAACAGCTTTCTTCAATGAACTGGAACAAATAATTCTAAAATTCATATGGCACCACAAAAGACCCCGAATAGCCAAAGCAATCCTGAGAAGGAGGAATAAAAGAGGGGGAATTACGGTCCATGACTTCATGCTCTACTACGAACCACAGTAATCAAGATAATTTGGTATTGGCACAGAAACAGAACCACAGACCAGTGGAACAGAATAGAAAATCCAAACACTAACCCAAACATATACAGTTAATTAATATTTGATAAAGGAGCCTTGGATATACCATGGGGAGATGACAGCCTCTTCAGCAGCTGGTGTTGGAAAAACTGGACAGCTACATGTAAGAGAATGAAACTGGACTACTGTCTAGCCCCACACACAAAGGTAAACTCAAGGTGGATCAAAGACCTGAATGTAAGTCATGAAACCATAAAACTCTTAGAAAAAAACATAGGCAAAAATCTCTTGGACATAAACATGAATGACTTCTTCATGAACATATCTCCTCAGGCAAGGGAAACAAAAGCAAAAATGAACAAGTGGGACTATATCAAGCTGAAAAGCTTCTGTACAGCAAACGACACCATCAGTAGAACAAAAAGACATCCTACAGTATGGAAGAACATATTCATAAAAAACGTATCTGATAAAGGGTTGACATCCAAAATATATAAAGAACTCATGCACCTTAACAAACAGAAAGCAAATAATCCAATTAAGAAATGGGCAGAGGACATGAATAGACACTTCTCTAAAGAAGAAATTCAGATGGCCAACAGGCACATGAAAAGATGCTCCACATCGCTAATCATCAGAGAAATGCAGATTAAAACCACAATGAGATATCACCTCACACCAGTGAGGATGGCCAACATCCAAAACACAAGCAACAACAAATGTTGGCGAGGATGTGGAGAAAAGGGAACCCTCCTACACTGCTGGTGGGACTGCGAATTAGTTCAACCATTGTGGAAAGCAGTATGAAGGTTCCTCAAAAAACTCAAAATAGAAATACCATTTGACCCAGGAATTCCACTCTTAGGAATTTACCCTAAGAATGCAGCAGCCCGATTTGAAAAAGACAGATGCACCCCTATGTTTATCACAGCACTATTTACAATAGCAATGAAATGGAAGCAACCTAAGTGTCCATCAGTAGATGAATGGATCAAGAAGATGTGGTACATATACCCAGTGGAATATTATTCAGCCATAAGAAGAAAACAGATCCTACCATTTGCAACAACATGGATGGAGCTAGAGGGTATTATGCTCAGTGAAATAAGCCAAGCCGAAAAAGACAAGTATCAAATGATTTCACTCATATGTGGAGTATAAGAACAAAGAAAAATACTGAAGGAACAAAACAGCAGCAGACTCACAGAACCCAAGAACGGACTAATAGTTACCAAAGGGAAAGGGACTGGGGAAAATGGGCGGGAAGGGAGGGATAAGAGGGAAAAAGGGCATTACGATTAGCAGACGTAAAGTTGGGGGGGCACGGGAAGGGCTGTACAACTCAGAGAAGACAAGTAGTGATTCTATAGCATCTCACTACCCTGATGGACAGTGACTGTAATGGGGTTGGTGGGGGGGGGACCTGATGAAGGGGTAGTTTAATAACAATAATATTGCACATGTTATTGTAGATTAATGATACCAAAATAAATTATAAAAATAAAAATAAAAATAAATCACAGCACCCAGCTTCTTTATTTACCCTTATACCTATGGCATCAAATTTAGTTAAGCCAGCAGACACCAGGTGATCAGTGGGACTCCCCATGTAAATGGTCTCAAACACAAGGTGGAGAACAGCCTTTTGCTTTCAAATACTTTTCATTCCTTGGGCTATGAAGCTATGCTATGTTTCTGGAAATGACATTTATGTGAAAGCAAGAGTGTGTTTATCATTTCATAGTTGGAAGACAGGAAATATTTAAGATCTGTGTAACGCCAGGGTTTTTGATATAAAAGAACAATGTATGCGTGGCATATTTAAGTCACTTCCTTACTTAAATTGGCACACTAGTAATTTAGTTGTGTGGTAATTGCTTGTTATTGTGTGCGAGGAATAAAACCTTATAATATTAATAAATTCTGGTGAATTATTAACCACAGAGAATTTTAGTATATAAGGTAAGTTATTTCATTAGGTCATTAAAAATCCTCCTAATGGTTGTGATATAATCTCTTATCCATCCTTCAATCACTGATTTATTAACTTTTATGATTTGCCTTGCCTGGATATTTAAGGGCTAGTGTAAATACTATTTTTGCAAATGCTTTGAGACTTCCAGCTATGAATTTCTGCACAGCTTTAATGGAACTCATTATCAAGACATACACTATCTTGTGCACCGAATTAGCTGACCATAGGTTCACTGATGCTTTAACTATAAGACATTTAATGATGCAAATGTCCAGCCCATTTCTGAAATTCTAAAGCATCCATCAATGGTAAAGACTCATTTGTCTTCATTTCCAAAAGCATGGTATTAGTGTTAGGCAGAAAGACAGAAATGAGCGGAATGAAAAGGGGGGAGGGTCCCCCCCAAATGACTCAGAATATGGGCCAGATAGAGCCAGAGAGCCAGAAATGACTCAGAGAGTTAATCAGATGAAGCCACAGGGTCCAAGAGTGACTCAGGAAATATCCGGGGTCCCCCCAGGTAAGAAACATCAGAGGCGCAGGCACAGCACGGCCCCTGTCCTTGTTTCACCCATTAGAACAAACCTAGAGAGCTGACAGCTGTCTGTCAAGGTCCTCCCTGCCCTCCCAAAACCACATAAAAGAAGCCTCAGAATGAGCATCTGGGCCTGTCTCACCTTAGGCAGGCCTGCTCTGTTACAACATGCAGAGTGCAATAAAACTTACTTTGCTTTTTGACTTTGGTTTCTCGTCTTACTATCTCTGACTTCCCTGCGACACAGAGCCAAGTTCTTCCCAACTTCCGGGTGAAAGTCCTAATGCAATTAGAATACATGTGAGCATTTTGTGCTGCTACAAAGTTACCATCTTCTACTTGGAATTTTCATAAGAAATGGTTTGTAGCATGTTTTGTCATATTTCATGTTAGTCATCTTACTGACAGATAAAATGAGTTCTGATTCTTTTAAAAAATCATGGTTCTTCCTCTTTTTTTCTTATAGTTTTGCTTTTATTTTTTTGCTTTTATTCATTCATTAATTGAGTGAATATTCGATCAGTACCATCTTCCTTCTCCAACAAGGCATTATGCTAGTCATCGTACAAAAGACAGCCTCTGCCTTCCACTGGGCTGCTGTCTGGTGGGAGAGTTATACCTGTAATATTCCAAGGAAGCAATGACATGCCATATCTATGATGCAGACTGTGTGCTCTGGGAATCTGAAATGGAAGTGATTCTGTAGTGGGAATAATGTTTGTGGCTAAAGGGTAGACTTCCTTTTGATAAAGACTGGAGATCAGTGTTGGGCTCAGAAGCTACAGCAGAAACACCACCATGGAGGCTAGAAGGGCACTCTGTGGTCAGAAAATAGTCCAAAGTAAGTTACATTTAGAGTTCGATGTTGAGAAGTGTAAAGCTTGAGACTGGAAGAATAGTTAGGAGCCAGTTTTTAGGCTAAATGGTTTGGCCTTAATTCCCTAGGTAGTGAAGAGACAAAGATTTCAGTAGGATCTTGGCTACTTTGTTATGCTTTAATAAAATGATTAATAGCAATCTGTGAGATGAACCACAGGAAGGAGGAAGGTCAGTTGGGAAATTATTGCAACCCTCATAGTGTGGTATGATAAGAGTTGGAAGGGAAGCAGTAGAAGTATGCGTAAAATGGAGAGAAGACATGTAATGTGGGAGTGTTAATTTCCCCTGTGAATGGAGTTTGTGTTGATTAGTGAAACAATAAAATCAATTATGTTTCTGCTAAACCGTAAAAAAATGTAGCAACTTATTTTTCAGAAATTGTGCCATGATTTACTTATAAAATGGAGTCAATGATTTAAGACATAGGTCCAGTGATAGATAATGATCATTATTGCAAGTCCAGTATGCTTCCTTTCCCAACCCTTCTTTCCCCACACTGAGCAGTAGAGGGGGCCTTATGGACATTACCTGTTCAACCCTCACTCATCTCTCTGAAACTGATGAAGCAATTCTGTTTTGAAGATGAAAACTGTAGCACAGGAAGTTTAAGGACACAAGTGACACAAAAGCAATATTCCGATTACACCAAGTTTCTTTGGCAAGACACAAGTCAGGATAGCTTTAGGTGGCAGTTACAGAGCAGTGAAATAATTTGACCAGACTAAACTTTTGATGAAACAGCCTGATGGGGGATAATTAAGGTTGAGCATATGTGGAGAACTGGGATTTCTCATCTAATAAGGAACTGTCTGTGATTGTTGAAGCTGGAGTGGATAGCTTAGGAAATTTAGAACAATGGCATTGGATTGTTGTCACGAATTATTTGAAATCATTTTTGTCTAGTTCAATTAAAAAAAAAGACTTACTAATTCTTTAATTTGTGTTGAATATGTCCCATTCTACAGGCTGCCTTCATGGGACTGTCTCTTTAAGGATAAACCCTGACTAGTCAATGGGAAGAGAAACAGACATCATTTAGAACATAAAGATCAGTTGAATTAAAGTTTTGACAACATCACTGAATATACATCCCAGCAGATGACACTAGTAAGCAATGATTTAATTGAAACCGTTACTCTGAATGTGTATTGGTTATGCATTGAGTATTTGTGTCTCTATTTGAGAATATAGAATTTCTGATTTTGCATTTGCATATGATGAGGGAGGAACAGGGAGAGGAAAGAAAGAGTTTACATGAAAGCAGAATTTTCTGAATATTTGTGCTTTAACTATTTTTTCCTAAACTACTTAAAAACCTACTCTCCAGGTGTTTTGAAATGGAAATCAATCTTTTAGGATCCTATTTTATCACTCATTTTTGTTCCTACAGGGTTGCCCGAGAAGGCTGCACTCTAATGTGCTGTGATCACTCTTCTATCACAAGCAATAGAATTATTGGACTTTGAAAGCTGACATGAGAAAAGAAGGAAAAAAAGGAAATGTTTATACCTCCTCATTTTGACATGGCTCCTCAGAAATCTGATACTAAATATCTTCCTGCAGCTGGAAGAGGGAAGAAAGAGACCATACAGGCATTCTGTACATAATGTTGAAATAAAATCCTCTATTGTCCACCAAGACAATAGAACTAGTCTGTAATAATGTAGTACAAGTAGAGCATAAACTCCACAGGCCAGCAATGCAATCTTTGTTCCAGTGTAATCTTCCATATCAATCATCTACAATCCCTGGAGGTAAGAAAAAGGCCTTTCTCCTATTTCCCATAACTTGCCACCACTTCTCTGTCACTGCTTGCTATTTAGGGAGCAGTGTAATAAAGTTTCCCTTTGGGATGGCTAAACATGTTTGGCATATAGGGACTGTCCTAAATCTTGGCCAAAGTCTCTCACTAAGCTCAAATTATTTATATGGATAAACAAAATGAGTTAGCTTCATTATCTATTTCAAAGTGTGCAGGAAGTGTTTTTTTTGTTTTGTTTTGTTTGTTTGGAAGAGAAGTGGTAATACTGACAGATAAGATGTGGGATGCTCGCAATCAAAGAAATACTTGAGAAGATATCATTTCAATTTCTATCTAGAAAGACAACATCCTATTATGGGTGTAGGAGGTAAAGACAATACATTCCTAAAACAAAATAAAATGTCCAAGAACATGAGGACAAAGGCAGAAACACAGACTGAGCATAATAAAGTTGACACAGAACCAAGTGTTCACAAGAGAGTCATCATTCCTTGGCCCTCTGTGAGGTTCTGAGTCCCTGCTGCAAGGTTGGATAAGACTCTCATGCTGCCTTCCGCATGGCACTTGCATTCGTAGTGGGCGTACTGCCCAAATGCATAGATGGGCATCAGATAAATATCTCAACTCCTGGTATGTGTTCTGAGCCTAACCCAATATGAGACTCTAAAATTGCTTGAGTTCATCCATAAATAATCTTACTGAAACCTATGACTTCAGGTTTTATGCAGGAGTCAAAAACAATTAATTCACAAAACATGCTGCGCTTTTTTGCAACCATAAAATTACCTTTTTGTTTAAGAGCCAATTCAGTCTGCTAAAAATATTTTATGAATGAAATAAATTAGTTTAAGATACAGAGAAAACCATTAAGAATTGCAAAAACAACCAAAGTAGGAAAAAAATTGAGAGTCTGGAAGAAAAAAGTTTATGTTGCTTGTCTTTGCTTTGCTGAGGAGCAGGAGAGAAAGAGGGGCTCGCAGAATTCAGAGCCCTTGGTACCTGCTTCATTGTGCTGGGAAAGGAGGGATGCACTTTCATTTTTAGTACATGTCTCAGTGTTTGTCACAGAAATGTTCAAAAATACTTATAAATGAGCTATAATTGGTACGGTCTACTAGTGAGTAAAAACAAAGACCCTAATCTCACAAACCTCATAATCTACAGTGAAGACATACAATAGATATATAAATACGTGAGGGAAAGAATGTTAAGGAAAAAAGCAGGATTAATGGAGAAATTTATGTAATTGTACAATTGTGGACTCATTTTTAATATAGAGTTATCAGAGAAGGCCTCTTTGGTTAGGGGACATGTAGCAATACCAGAATGATGTGAGGGAACATGTTAGGTAGATATCTGGAACAATGGCACTAGGAAGAATAAACAGCAAGTGCAAAGGCCCTGGGT
>JAVSCE010001511.1:0-14183 GCA_032199065.1 Smutsia gigantea | reverse complement strand
AGACAGAGTGCACCCAGACAACCTTGTCCCCTTATCCCTTCTCCCATGCATCAAACTCCGTGCAAACCCCACCCCTTCAGCAGCCCTCTCTCTGCTAGGAAGCCTCTCAGACAGCCTGCCTTTCCCTTCTCCCAGAGTGGCCATGTGTGGATCCTGTCCTCTACAAATGGCTGGAATCTGTCTCTCAAGCACTCCACCTGTCCCAGCTCCCCAACCTCCAGAGCATTACACAATGTAGGTTTCTGTTCACAAAGCAGATCTCCAGGGCTAGGTGTTTAGCAGTCCCAGGTTTCCATCCCCTTCCCACTCCGTTTCTTTTCCTCCTGCCTGTGAGCTGGGGTGGGGGATGTGCCTGGGTCTCACCAGATCAAGGCTTTGGTACATTACCCTGTTTTGTGAGGTCTGCTCTGTTCGTGAGATCTGTATGCAGTCTGGTGCAGCCTTCTTTCCAGTTGCTGTTTTAGGGTTGGTTTATTAACTACATTTTTGCACTATCTGTGGTTTTGGGAGGAGTTCTCTTTCTCACCTCTCACACCACCATCTTGAATCTCCTTAAAATAGGAGTATTTTTTTCCCCCTTTTAGGAACTGAGGCTCAGTGAGCTCAACTAACTTCTCCAGATCACACAGCTGTTAAGCAGAGGATGTAGGATTTAAACATTGGTCTGTCTGATCCTAAAATCCATGCTCTTCCTATTGGATCTTGCTCATAGGTGACCAACTTGGGAGAAGTTTCTAGTAACCAAAAATATTAATAAATTTTTATTGAGCACATATTTGCATCAAACACTATGCAAGGTGCTGTATTTCTGGGTACCCTAATGGGCTAGATTGTTACTCTTGGTTGACAGTTAAAAGAACCTATTGGAACATGACTCTTTATAATTTCAAATAATCATCCAAGTATTGAGTTCTATTAGTTAAGGTACCTTAGGCTTATTTTATGATAATAAGGTATATTGAAGTTTCATCTTATTTGCTTTTTCATTCTTTGTTCTAATCTCAGAAGAGTTAGGGTCCCTAATTATCCTGATTTTCATAACCTGCATCCTTCCTAATGCATTTTTCCCGTCTCTTTACTACTTTTCTTTTAGCACTAATCTCTTTTAAAAACAATTCCCTAGAAAATCATTTTTGGAAAGTTTTTTTTTGTGTGATAGACAAGAAGTAGTGCATAGCACACTGTAATTATAAGAGGGAGGCTAGAGAAAGATGAAAGGTAAGGGGAAGGCAGAAATAAAGGGTCAAAATCATTTTCTGAACCAAATAATATTTTTCTATACAAATTTTAGAAAGAGGTATAGACTGGAGTACATGGTAGGTAGTTGGGATAGTGTAATATATTTGGATAGCATAGTACAAAGTTGGGATAGTGTAATATATTCGGATAGCAATTGTCAAATTCCATCATAAGCCTCCAGTGAGGTTGTTGTAGTACATCTTATATGGAAAATCCTGTTAGTTGATCACACAGTTGTCTGTCTGTCTCTGACAGTTAAAACCCAACAGCAAACATCATGTTATAATTCTACCATACAGGATTGTTAAGCTTTTGAATTAAAGCTACAATTCTCTATAATAATTGAAATTTATTTCCTTAAGAATATTATCTGTCCTTTTAACCACAGAACTTGAGAGACAAAGACATTTCCACCCACTTTGATGCAGGTCAGATTCTTTAGATATCAATATATTATAATATAAAATTTACCTTTAGATGTTTCCCAGCATACAAAAGAATCAATTAAAGACAGGCCTTGTTTATAATAAAATGTAGTTAACTCCAGCCAATCAGCATCAAGGGTACTAATGACAGATCCTTTTCTTGTTACTTTCATTGACAGGACTCCTTCCTGATAGGTCCAACAGGTTGATTCATCATCGAAGACATTGAAGAATATGTACAACTTACTATCTGAGGATAGGCATTCAAAAGGAAGAAAAAAGGGGAAAACTATAATTTTATTGAAAAGTGTCTTAAAATCATTTTTTAAAATTATGAGCTATTTCAAGCACACAAACATAGAGAATAATAAAATTACCTACCACTCACCTTCATACTGCCATATTTACTTCAGACCTTTTCCAAGGAAATGAGAAATGGATGCAGTTGAGTATATAGTCTTCCCTAATCCTATTCTTCAGAAATAATGAATTCCGTGTTTACCATTCTCATGCAAACTTTTATTCTTTTAATACACATATACCCCTAAATGATATGCAGTGTTCTGCAGTTTAAAAAACTATGCAGTTAACAGTAGCTAAATTAATAAAGTCTATCCTGTGCCAGGCACTGGGCTGAGCATTTGTAGATATCTACTTCTCACAACAACACCCTTTCTATAAAGAAATGGAAGCAGTCTGACTCCAGAGCTCTTAACTCTGTGGTATACATAGTCTGATTTTCTTTAATAGCACTTTTTAAAGGATGCCCATAAAGGTACTGGAAAGCTTTGAACAGTCCAAAATACATGAAAAAAGTCCTCTCATTTTCTTGGGAAGACTTGCTAGTTGGCAAAGAAGAATAAAACTATTGTTTAAAGTTATTTTAGGATTCAGGGACAATTGTTATATTGTTTCATCATGGTGTGCAGGCTTCATTTTGTAAATAATAATCAAAGAAAACCAATTAACTTCAACGGTAAAAATGTTCCATGAAATGGGAAAGGCTAATACTAAAATTCCCACATGCCATTTGTAAGGACAACATAAATCAGGACAGCTTTTTCGGTACATGTGTACAGCCTCCATTTTACAGGGAGTTAGTGAACGACCAAGTGGAAACCAATTTTCAACGCAGAGTTTCATTATGTGCTTCCCTTAGACAACGGACTATATTGACCCAATATCGTTTACTCCTCTAAACAGGATCAACTGCTAGGAAAACTGTCCTACCTTATTTCTGGCTGCAATAATTTTAAAAACTCAAAGCAAGCAGTCTTTGTAATCTTTAGAAATTTACTTTGCTTCACATTTCTAAAAAGAAAACCTCAAAAACTTATTTTTGCTAAAGTTAAATTAAGAAAAATTACATTTCTGCTCAACTTGTCGATTACCTTCTCCCTTTGTTGATGTCGAGGAACTGGGGCTGCCAGCGCGTTCTGTTTGACACTGTGCGCTTTCACGGTGAAGCTCTTCCTCAATCCCACTTTCAGATGATTGCCCACTTACTGTTCCTTCATGCCAGCTTCTACAGCTTTCCTCTGAACTGTGTCTCACTGGAGCTGTTGATTCTGTATTTCCATCATGGTTGGCTCCATTGCAGAATTTAAGTGGTAGATATTGTTGTGATATGAATCCAACAAATTTCATTCCTCTTTTAGCAGATACATTAATCTGAGGTTTAAAAAGAGATTGTGGAACAAAATTTAAACTTCATTTACATTGATTCCTTTATCATTTAACCTTTAGGCTGATCATGGAAATTCACTAGGAGTATTGACCACTCACTAAAGTCCCATTCACAAACAAAGAATAACCTCTAATACTCTAAAGACTTTGTCACATTATTGTTATGATTTCTTCAAACAGAATTAATATGCTTTAGAAATTATGCAAATAGGAATCACATTTTTCTCCAAAATGTACTATTTGGGAAGAACTAATAATTTTACTGCAAGATTTTTGAAGACCTGTTTATAATGGTCTCTCCAGGTGAAGCAAAATTATAAGCTATTCCGAGAAATCCTGAGAAATAACATTATCAAATACATCTTAATTAATATGGAAGAGACATTAATTAGGCATAAAACACACATTGTTTGCTTGATGTGGATAAAGAAAAATGTTAGAAGACATTCTTGACAAATGCGTATATATAATGCATAAGCCCAATTCATACTACCACTCTTAGGAAGCTTTCTGATCTGCTCGTAACTTGATGCTATGTCTCCTGTCTGGGCTAAATACACATGATTAGATTCAAACCTCTCAGTTAAAGAGAGACATGACACAATGAGATCATTTGAGACGCTAAGAGTGGTTACTTTCATGCTCAGCACTTTTCCCTTTCTCTGTTTTGTTTCATTTCTCTGTTCTTTGCATCATCTTTCTCCTGTGTTAAGCTGGCAATTCCTCTGAGTGTAGGGATTGCGTCTTACTCACTTTTGTGTTGCTTGTACAGTATCTATACAAGTATCTATAACTACTTGTACCTATAAATACTTGTTAATAAGGTATAATGAAAAAATAGCAACATATTTTTTATGGTGACTATTTTAAACATTTAAATGAAATGTTTTAAATGTTACCTGGGAGGGGGAAAAAAAGAGTTATGATGGAGGTTGCAAATGCAAAAACATCTTTAGCCATAAATGAAATGGAATGAAAAAGGCCCAGAAGAATTAGGGTAAAACTTGAGAACCATGTCCAATCAAAGGGGGCAACTGTAACTCAGCCCCAGTGAGGAGGGGGAGAAGTCTGAGATGGTGTGGGTGTGTGTACCTTAGACAAAGGACTATATTGGCCCAAAGGGTGTGGGTGTGTGTACCTTAGACAAAGGACTATATTGGCCCAAAGGGTGTGGGTGTGTGTACCTTAGACAAAGGACTATATTGGCCCAAAGGGTGTGGATGTGTGTATCTTAGACAAAGGACTATATTGGCCCAAAGGGTGTGGGTGTGTGTACCTTAGACAAAGGACTATATTGGCCCAATATCACTTCCTCCTCTAAATTAATATATCGAACAGTGACTGTAATGGGGTTGGTGGGGGGGACTTGATGAAGGGGGTAGTTTAATAATCATAATATTGCACATGTAATTGTAGATTAATGATCCAAAATAAATTATTAAAAATAAATTAATATATCGAGATTGTAACATTGCATGGAGCCTTAAACATAAAACCACAAACTGTCCTTTTCATCAGGTGTCCTGGGAAAGGACAGGGAGGTGGTAAGGAGGCATGGCATTCTGCTGTGGAAACGGGGGACTTCATTGTCAGTGTTTTCTCTAGGCTTTATTGTTGATCTGGCTGAAAAAGTGCAGAAAGCTTTTTCTATTACTAGAAAGTTTCATTTGGAAAAGTCTGGTAACAAATAAGAGTATTAATATTTTTCCATTTTTTTAGTTGGAAGATTGACATTTTTAATTTTATTTTTATTTAAAAATCCTGAGAAAAACACTTGTGAACCTTATTTTAAAAATAGAGCCAACACTGATGTAATGTTAAAACAACTTAAAATCTAGCTGATCAACGATCAAGTCTTTATATAAGGCAGCTATTCAAAAACAGCATTTGGCATTCATCTATTGCTCTTGTTCATACATGGGGCAATGTTCAAATATTTCATGTGCTGTGTTTCCTGAAGCTCTTCTGTTCATGAAATAACTCTATTACTCTAATTGCTGAAATAACAGTACTTTCCTGTTTAAATAGGCCTTTAATTGTGTCCAGGAAATCAAATGCAAAACAAGGGCTCTGATGGTAATCTATTAAGACTAAATTAGTAGTTACATTTTGTGTTCAAAATAAGTTTTCTGGAGTGGATTTATTCCCAGAAAAAAAAAATTAAAATTTCCCAGAATAGTAGTAGTAAACAGTATGTGTACTTTGTTTATAAAAATTTAGTCTCAAAGACTGTTCATGAAAAAGCTTATTGAATGGTGACTTTATACCTAAATGGGAAATATCATTAACAGCTCTAACTGGTTATACACAAACCACAGATAATCTTATACACATGGTCCTTTAAACTTGGGAACAATAGAAACTGTGAAAAAGTTTCACAAGTTTTACTTGAAAGGAAATGCCTGAGGTTTTTGGCTGTGGTCATGTAAATAAAAACTAAAACCTTACCTATATGTCAATGCACCTAAAAAAAACTGTTCACCATAAAATCATGTGAATTTAGACTATTTATGAATGCACAATTCTCTTGGTTGTAATCAATACACATATAGTGTTCAATTTTTCACTGAAGTTACAATTAAGTTATATTTATAGACTTTTCTAACTCAGCAATTAATATAGTTGTCATGTTTAATGCTCATAAAATATTCCATTGTATTGATATATGATTGCTTCCTTCTCAGTTTTGCAATATTGAGAATTTTGCCCCTTGTTCACTGATGATTAAAATTTCTTTGTATAAAAATGACTTCTTATTTTCAATTAATTTCTTGAAATATTAGGTCATGAAATAAAATGAGACTTATGATTTTTATTACCAAATTGATATTCAGAAAGACTGTACTAATTTATTACAATGTCAGGTGCACTATATGAATGTTTTCTTGAAGCTCTTCCAACACGAGATTTAATCCTTTCAATTTCATTTCTCAGTTAATACTGGTGAGGTATTAATTCTTAGTTTTTATGTACATTAAAAATTATTAGTTAGGTTGAACCTTTTGCCGAACGTCTATTATTTGTGTTTCCTTTGTATTCCACTGTCCGTGGATTCTCTTTGTCTATTCAAGACTGGACATCACTTTCATGCATTTGTATTCATTGTTCTATATATTCTGAAAATGAAGCTCCCATAGGACACATTTTTTGCAGATTTCCCCTGATTCTTTTTTTTAAGCCTAGCTTTTCTAGTATGTAAGTTGTATGTATATACTGAAATTCTCCTCAGTCTCTTCAATAATTGCATGTCTACTTTTTCAATTTCTTTTGGATTTTTTTATAGTTAAAAATGGCCTCTTTATCTCACCTAACTTGTGTGGGGTCCCATTTCTGTAGAACAATTGCTCGCTTTCTGAGTAACACTTATTAAGTAATGGCAGTTCCCCCATTTTATTCATCAGGTTTGCTATGAAACTTCTTATATGTGTATAACTTTATTTCTGGCATTTCCATTCTGTTTCATTAACCTGTCTTTCTGGTTTAAACTCTATACGATTTGTACTTATGCTTCAATATGTTTCAAATTCTGGTAGACTAAGTCACCTATCATCTCCCAGTTCTTTTTAAAGTAAGCAAGGAAATTGATGAAGAAGAAATACCAAAGATTTCTCAATATCACATGAAAAAATGTATACATTTAGTACCTTTTCTATCAGTTCTTTTGCTATGTCATTTGTTTGGGTCTCATAAGTTAGAGGACATTCTTCAATCACAAGCCTTGGGCGTCTTTGTCCACTGGGTGCTGCTGAGTGCTTTGAGCTGAAACAGAGAATATGTTCATGGTTGGAAGCCAACTGCTGATTTTCAGCTAATATGCTCATGTGAAAATGATGGAGCAACCCACAGATAAGGTCAAGGTCTTTCTTTTGGTTATTTCAAGCCTAATCGTTGTCTTCATAAGCAAAAATACGAGAAAAACACCATAACTTCTATTGATTTAAGTGTCCTTAATTTCTGATTTAATATGAAAGAAAAATTTCATGTCTGTTGTTCTTATAAAGGCTGTGAGAAATGACTTTACATCACTGTTGTACAAAAGCACAGGCAAAAAACCCTATTTAAATGCAGAGAAATACTGTCCTGTTTTTTCCCTTTTTCTTCTTTTCTGATCTTTACCCTTTGCTTATTCTTAGCCTTGTCAGGGCTCTGTTAAGTTTATTTGCAGTAATGCTAAAAGAGAATAAAGAATTTATACATAGTTTATAAAATTTGTCATTAGGACATTAAGTATTACTACTGTGTGATAACATGGCGTATTTATTTAGTAATGCTTGAACTAGTAAGTATCTGGTGAGGCTCCCTGTCATGGTGAAAGCAGAAGCCTGTACACACCAGCTCAGACATGTGTGAGTAGGCAATTACTCAGCAGCCGACAGTGTACCTTTAAAGCACACCTAGAATTTCTAGAAGCTCCCTCTTTTTTTCCTATTTTCCTGCCTTCTTCCTTCCTCTTATCTCATTTTTCCTTCTCTGCTTAGCTCTTTCATAGTTACAGTGATTATAAGTCCATTGCTCTAAAGATAAAACACAATTTTTACTCTGGTCTTTGAGATGGTTTTGATAGAGTTGAAGAATTGTGTAAAAAATGTAATGTGTTCATTAAGGACATTGGTCTGGTTATTTTCATTCTTCAATGGAAGGTGCAATATTATTTTGAAAACTGTCAAACTTACAAGCTAGGCTGGCAAACATGGTTGCAGGATTGTTTGGGAAAGCAGCTACTAAGAAAAGTTAGAAAAATGAACTAAAGTCAATTGGTTTTTACATCCTATTTTTGGGAAAAAGGTGATAAGAGGTCTATCCAATCTGTGAGAACTTGAAAAGAAAGCCTTTCTGCTGTGAAAGTTTTAGAAGGTAGAGATAGTTTCTGTTGCCACTACTATTAAAATAGTATAGGACTGTTAAAAAAAATGCCCAGGGAAAGTGGAGTTTACTGGTCCAGTCAGCTTTTGGCCCAGTGATAAGACTTGTAGCAAACTGCTACTCCCTCATCTGCTGAAGTTGCTGTAGAAACTTCTGGAGTCTATTTTCCTTTCCCTTTGTTTTCTGACATCTGACGACCTGGTTGGCTGCAAGGGGCAAAAATCAATGAGGAATTTTGAGAAAGGCAGTTCAACTGCTGGAAAATGTGCCTTAAGCCCAAATGCCTAATTATCTTTGATTCCCCATCATTTTGCTCAAATTTTCTTTTCTTTTAGCCAAAGATAACTGTCACTCTCAACAGCCTACTTAGTAGGACTTTTCTTGAGTGCCAGGCTTACCTTACTTTCAAGCGCGACAGCACTGCCCTGTATAAATAACTTGCAGGCAGGGGTTTTCGTTGCCCTGCAGATTGTATGACAGGATGAATAGCTCCAACAATATATCCTTTAAGGTAGTAGTCTTCCACATTTGTTACTATATCTGGAATTGAATTTATCTTGATGACTTCTGAGTTTGGAGACGCTGAAACAATAAATGCAAAGAGCAATGTGTACATTCATATAATTGAACTATACATTATTTCTATGTGTGATAATGCTAATGGATAAGAAGCATACCCATATAATTTACTCTCAAAGTTACAGTAGCATATATTATATATTTTCTAAATCGATTTCAGAAAAAAAGCAAAAGTAACCTTATGAGATGGTAGATATGTAATATTACCATATGTCTTAAAGTAGAAATATAATGCCTTGAATACTTTTCAATTTAGGATTTTATTTGAGTGACTATAGTTTCATTAATAGACACTGCAGACATACACAAGAGAAACAATACTAAGTTGAAGAGCCAATTGTTTTTATGATTCTGAACAAGATGAAGTGTATAATTTCTTAAGAATAAGTTTCACACAAATCTAAGATTAAAAAAAGGAGAAATGGCATTTGTTAAGAATTGTCGAGTGCTTTCTTATTTCCAGTTACACTTCAAAAACACCATGTTTTAAATTTCTCTGAGAAACTAAAAATATGATTTCTTGTGACACTTATAAAAATGCTTGAGTAAAGGAATTGAAAAAGATATCCAGAAATTCTTTTTAATAAGTAAAAATTCTAAATATAGAGGAAATATTTTTGAATTTAAATGCAAAATTGATATGCAACCAAACCATCCCTTTGAAGCAGGGCAAATCTGTAGAAACTATAAAATAGTTTTAGTAAAAGGAAAGGGCATGTTGTTTGGGAAAATGTCCTTAATGTTCCAGCAGTATTAATTTAAAAAACAAATTTATTTTATGTAACAATATTTCTCATTTTCTGGAATACAATCAAGAATTAATATCTAGAAACAGAACTGCAATTTGATTATCACTTGATTAACAAAACACATGCATTAACTCCAGCATGGGCAGTGCTGGCTGCTGGATTCTGTCAGCACCGTCAGTGGCGTCCAGCAAAGAACTGCTGTTAATTGTCTGAGCGCAGACAGGAGGTTAAGAAGCAGACAAGGAAGAAGGGTCAGAGGAAATCCCCACCTCCTCTTGTATTAGTATCCACGTGATGGAACAGAAATCCACCAGCAGTGGGTATTTATGCCAACTTCTCAAATGAAAATAAAGCGCCCAGTAGAAAAGCTATATAAACCCGGATAATCCATTTTCTCAAATTTTCATCCTCTGGATTTAAACTAATCTCATCACATATATTTTCTTCATCATTATGAAAGGAATAAAAACAAAGAGAATGATCCTGGACTTTGAAGAAACAGCTGGGTTTCATTATAAAAGGGCTCAGTTCTGCCTGGTTATGTGGCAATCACACCATGATTCATTTGGTTTTACTTTTTTTTAGTATTTTAACTACCAACCCTGATTTATAAACAAAGGAATCGAAACACTATAAAATAGAAAAGCTTTTAAGACTAAGGAATGAAACATAACCTAAACTTACTTTTAGAACTATATACTGACTCTAGAAAATTAAAAAAAAATTGCTGTCTTCTAACAGATGTCATTGCTTATTATAGAAAAGGGAACTGCTTTCGCATAATACAAGGGAATCTCTGCAGTCTGGCCTCTGCCTACTTTTTCAAACTCCACTCTTGTCACCCTTCTCCTTGTATGTCTTGCTTCAGCAGGCCTGAAGAACTGGAGCTCCTAAACCTGTCACACTGCTTCATGCCACCAGGCCTTCATTTCCCTTCATGCTCCCTGAGCCTGAGTTGATTGTACTTCCTCTGTGCTGGGCATTCTACAAGGTCCCTTACCAGATGGTATTATAGTAACTTGTTCATATGCTTGTCTCTGCTATTAGACTGTGAATTCTTTTAAGGGCAAGGAATCTACCTCAATTTTCTATGCCTCACATTTTTCTTAGGTCATTATGTTAAGTCGGAAACCTGGTTCATAAGTAGAATTAAGAGGTGAAATTATTGCATAAAGGGGGAAATTATCACAGTTAGCTTGTGGAAATAAAAAAGTTACGTTAGTAAGTTAAGAAACAATCGTACTGGTTATCTAGACCTTCTGGGAGAGACACAACAGGGAAAGAACACAGAAGCACTGCTGTGGAATTGTTACTCTTTTGATTATACAAGTGAGGGGAAATCCTAGTGAGAATCGAACCCCATAGAGTTAAAGGTCTTACTCACTTTGGAAGGCTCTAGCTTCAGAACCACTTTATGTTCCTTAAGTTAATAATATTACAGTGAGAAAAAACACATAAAAATGAGGTAAAAAGTAATGAGAAGTGGAGCTACACTGGGTGTAATTAACTCAATGTTGGAATGAAATCCGGGAACTTGGGAGAGGACTGTATCACACACAAAGAATGAGCTTGTTGCTTGGGCAAGGTTCTGGATCCTGCTGGCCTTGCTTCTCTCATACTATTTTACATTCCCATCAATCGTGCACAAGTGTTCCAGTTTCTCTGCATCCTGGTCAACACTTGTTTTCTGTTTTTTTGAGAGTAGCCATCCTAGTGGGTGTGAAGTGATATTTCATTGTGGTTTGATGTGCATTTTCTTAATGATTAGTGATGTGGAGCATCTTTTCCTATGCTTGTTGGCCATTTGTATATCATTTTTGGAGAAATGTCCATTCAAGCCCTTTGCCTATTTTTTAATTTATTTTTTGTCATTGTGGAGTTTTAGAAGTACTGTATTTATTCTGGATATTGTGTTTTCTCCCATTCCATAGAATTGACTTTCTTCTCTGTTCATTGTGTTCTTTGATGTACAGAATTTCTTAAGTTTGATACAGTCCCATTTATCTGTTTTTGCTTTCATTGCCTATACTTTTGGTGTTATAACCAGAAAGTTTGGCCAAATCAAATGTCATAAAGCTTTCCCCCTTGGTTTCCTTCTAGGATTTTTCTAGTTTTAGGTCGTATGTGTAGGTCAAAGATTTTTAAAGAGTATAGTGGCATCTGGTTTATTGGTTTAAAAATGTGTGCTATGGCTTCTTCCTCAAAAGTCATGCCAGAAAAATAAGGAACTTCAACACTTTCCCAGTAGTTTTATATGATTGTCTTAGTAAGGCAGATTGCAAAATGAAAACTTAAAAATTCGTGAAGATGTAAGGAACTTTAAAGCTTACTGAAAAAAATTACTATTTACTTGACAGAAATGAAACAAAAAAAGATTGTAGCTGGTAACTGAAAAAAAAATATGGAGTTGAGCATTTCATTTTTGTGAAAATTTGCCTTTGTAAAATGTAATACAAGAATATGGGATATACCTTGGCTTGGAAATCTTTCCTGGCATTTTAACCTCTACTGTAGGCCAGGTGATAATTACAGTGGGTTTCACTTCCTGTGGGAAGCTGGTTGTTTTTGCATAGGCCGTGACTAGTTGATCCAGAGGCCTTGAGGTTTCAGTCAACAAATTGCTCAAGGATTACTCATGGAAAAAATATGAGTCCTGGTTGTTGACTGAAATCTTTCCATCAGTAACCTCTGGCAATATCAAAAAAGCCCCAGTCTCAAACTTGCAGACTGTGTGTCAGGCGCTGGAAGAAAACTCCAGGACTCTTTTAAGAAATGTGGCATTGCCTGTATTCTTGACAGCGCAGAGGAGAAAATCATGTGGAAAAATGGGGACACGAGGGCTCTGAGTCTAAAAGTGATACAGAAGAATCAGATCCCGAGTGTGAAGAAGTTTTATGAGTATCTTTATTTTACCTAATTTTCTGTTTTTATGTATGTAGGAGAGATATAGAAGGAAAATTTTATTTTTAAAATTTCAAAAAGAGCTTTTGCCATTGGTAAAAATAAAACTACTAAATGATAAGAAAAGAGTAAGTCATAGCTTAACTGGTACATTTTTCTTTTTTGGTGGTACATAAAGTAATGATATTTTACAATCAATGGCGTTTGGGGTCAGTGAAACATGGTGGTTCCATAACAAAGAAGTGGTTGCAAATACACTGGCTAAGAGAATGAATATTTGAAGAAGTCTTATATATTCATTCATTTATACCATTCAGTGGTATAAATGTCCCAAAGTTGAAAACAATCTAACAGGATAAATTCTTAGTTCTTTCCTTAAGTTCAAAGTACAGAATGAGAGAAATCTGATTTAATATATGTTCATTTTTGGGGAGGTGGGAAGGGGAAGCCCTGGAGGCTTTAGCTGACCACAAACGAATTATGAATTAGCAGTTACTCTAATGTGATCATGGGCCGTCTGAAAGAAGACTGTGTCCATAGTAAGGGGGCTGAGTGAATTTTGTGTTGAGAAGACCATCATTGGTATATTTCCTGCTTAATTTTTTTCTCTTTCACATTCATCACTAGCTAAATAATACTAGTACATTCACCTAGTTATCTTGTTTAATGTCTGCCTCCCTCATCAGAATGAAAGCTCTTTGAAGGCAAGGATATTCATATTTTGTTCACTGCTGCATCTCTACACATAGTACAGTACCTGCCACATCAATACTCAATTTTGTTGAATGAATAAGTGGATTCTGTTCAGTTTAAGGGCCAAATTAGAGACAGGCAGCTTCAAGCTGGAGTATGTTCAAAACCAAATGTTCAGGATAGTGAGGGCGGGGTGGGGGGGTCTGAAGACCCTGACAGGTGTTCTTCAGTTATGTGAGGAACAAGATGCCATCTGGATGTATTCAAAGGGCTGTCACACAGGACAATCTGGCAGGTGTGACACCGACTGAGCAGTGGAGGAGTCAGTTACACAGACTACAGGTGGCAGGGCAGAATAGGACTCTGACATGCTCAGTTCTTTAAATATATGTATGGTAAAGAAATATGGCAAGTTCCGGGAAGATGGTGGTGTTAGCAGGGCGGCAGAAATCGCCTCCCAACACTATATTTATCTACGAAAACACAGAAAATACATCTATTCCTAAAAGAGAGACGAGAATACACAGGAAAGCGCATCCTCTTATCTACTCCACACACTTCTTCCTGCTCTTCCTGCTCCTGCTCCTCCTGCTCCTACTGCTCCTGCTCCTCATGCTAATCCTCCTGCTCCTCCTGCACCTCCTCCACCTGCTCCTACTCCTCTTACTTCCCCAACTACTCCTACTCTCCTCCTCCTCTTCCTCCTTATCCTCCATCTCCTCCTCTCTGTCCTCCTGCTCCTCCTCCTCCCCCTTCTCCTCCTCCTCTTTCTCCTCCTCCTGCTCCTCCTCCTCCTCCTGCTCCTCCTCTTCCTCCTGATCCTCCTCCTCATTCTCCTCCTCCTGCTTCTCCTCCTCCTCCTCCTCCTCATATTCCTACGGATCCTTCTCCTCTTCCTGCTCCTCCTCCTCCTCCAGCCCCTCCTCCCACTTCTCCTCCTCTTGCTCCTCCTCCTCCTACTCCTCTTCCTGCTCTTCCTACTGCTTTTCATCCTCCTCCTGCTCCTCCTGCTCCACATTCTCCTGCTCTTCCTGCTCCTGTTCCTCCT
>JAVSCE010001510.1:0-41894 GCA_032199065.1 Smutsia gigantea | reverse complement strand
TGTCCATCAGTAGGTGAATGGCTAAAGAAGATGTGGTACATATACACAATGGAATATTATTCAGCCATAAGAAGAAAACAAATCCTACCATTTGCAACAACATGGATGGAGCTAGAGGGTATTATGCTCAGTGAAATAAGCCAAGCCGAAAAAGACAAGTATCAAAATGATTTCACTCATATGTGGAGTATAAGAACAAAGAAAAAAACTGAAGGAACAAAACAGCAGCAGACTCACAGAACCCAAGAACGGACTAATAGTTACCAAAGGAAAGGGACTGGGGAAAATGGGCGGGAAGGGAGGGATAAGAGGGAAAAAGGGGCATTATGATTAGCAAATGTAATGTTGGGGGGGCACGGGGAGGGCAGTACAACTCAGAGAAGACAAGTAATGATTCTATAGCATCTCACTACGCTGATGGACAGTGACTGTAATGGGGTTGGTGGGGGGGACCTGATGAAGGGGTAGTTTAATAATCGTAATACTGCACATGTAATTGCAAATTAATGATAATAAGATAAATTATATTTAAAAAAAAAATCCTAGTGCAAAAAAAAATATATATATATATAGTTACAGTGAAATAAGTTATACTAAAACTAAGGCAATAATACCAAAACTCAAAAAAAAAAAAAAAAGTTCATTGAATAAATCAATCCTAATTTTACAAATGAGGACAGTGAGGCTTAGTGACATTAAGCAATTTACCTGAGAATGCACGAGTAGCAAGTGGCAGAAGTAAGATTCAAATGCAGGCTGTTGGGCTCCAGAGTCTGCAGCCTGAGCCACTGACTACATTGCCCCTTGGTTTAAAGTCCCAGGGCTGGGGACACAATATCAAGTGCAAACAAATGTATCCAAATATTTGTTGCCACTGGGAAACATAAGCACACTGTTAACAGATATTTTTTCCAGAGAAGTAAGGAATCCAAGTTTTTATATGATATGTATCCATTTTTAAAACATTAGTATCTGTTTCAAAATGTGACTGTTTCAAAATGTGGCACTGTGCAAGACAAAATATTCCCAGGGACAGTTTCAACCCATGAGCAGCTTGTTTGACCTCTGGCCTGGACACTCTGGGTTAGTGCACACAACTGATCAGGACAGGGTCAGAATTTCACATTGATGAGGAGGCCCAGAACATGGAGATAGACCTCTACCCCAGAATATTTTTGTCATATTAGCTTTCCTTCCCAATTTCCACAGCAGAAGCCAACCTTTGTCTGTAATCCTAATAAATCTCAGGCTTCTACACAGCCCAGTCCCTGTAGAGCATCCCATTTCAGAGAAGCAGAATCCAATAACCAAAATTAATTTCCAATAATGCCAACTGTCACTCAAATCCTTGAAGAATATCAGAGGTTCAGTTTCACTTTCATACATTGCTAGTGGGATATGTACTGGGTTTGAATACTGTTTCCTAAAAGTTCATGTCCACCTAGAATCTGTGAATGTGACCTTATTTGGAAAATGGTGTCTTTCCAGATATAATAAAGTTAAGATGAGGTCATATTGCATTAAGATAGGCCCTAATCCAGTGACTGGTATCCTAATAAGAAGAGGGAAATTTGGACATGACACACACAGAGGGAAAAGAGTCATATGAAGATGCAAGCAGAGACTGGAGTGATGTGTCTACAAGTCAAGGAACACCAAGGGTTGCCTGTAAGCACCAGAAGCTAGAAGAGAAAAAGAAGGATTCTTCCCTAGGGCCTTCATAAGGAGCATGGCCTTGCCAGTACCTTGATTTCAGACTTCTAATCTCCAGAACTGTGAGACAATAGATTTCTGTTGTTTTAAGCCACCTATATCATGGCACTTCCTACAGCAGCTCTAGGAAATAATACATGGTATAAACTGGTACAGCCTACAAAAGAGGCTGTTGGACAATATCCAGTGGAAAATACACATGCCCTTTGATCCCTCCCTCTTGTGCAGGGGTATATGTAGGTTAAATTCTACACGTTGGAATATTGCAGCATTGTTTGTAACAGAAAACATTTGGAAACAACCTAAGTGTTCATTTGGCAGGGGATTAGTCAATAAAGCATAGCATAAGAAAAATTCTTAATCACAATATAAGCTGGTCATGGAGATGGTAGTACAGCATGGAATATACAGCCAAGGATTCTGTAACATCTTCCTATGTTGACAGATAGTAACTGCACTAGTCGGGGTGAGAATTTAATAATGTGGGTAACTCGTGAACCACTTTGTTGTATACTTGAAAATATAATTTAATCCTCAAAAAAACAACAACAACAGTAAAGCATGGCACAGTCCATACAGGCACAGGATGTAATCGAAGGGGAACGTTCTTATGTACTGATCTAGACTGATCTCCAAGTTATGTTGTTAGAAGAAGAGGTGCAAGGTACAGAACACTATGAATACTTTCAATCCATTTGTGTAAACGGAATATTTATGGACATTGCTTGTACATACATAAAATTGCTATTGACTTTGCCTTTTGGTAGGAGGCTAGGACCTGGGTGGCTAGGGATAGGGGTGGATAGAGACGTACCACATATTCCACCCATTTTAACTTTTGAACCATGTGGAATGTATTACATTTTAAAAAATAATTAGCTTTAAATTAAAAAAAAGAATATACAGTTGACCCTTGAAGAACACAGATTTGAACTGCACCAGTCCACTTATATGTGGATTCCTTTCAATATCTATATTGGAAAATTTTTTTAAGATTTGCCACAATTTGAAAAAAGTTTTCTTTTCTCTAGCTTAATTTTGTAAGAATACAGTGTATAATACACATAATATACAAAATGTGTATAAATTGGTTGTTTATATTGTCGGTAAGCCTTCTGATCAGCAGTAGGGTATTTATTAATAATTTAAGTTTGGGGGAAGTCAAAAGTTATATGCAAGTTTTGACTGCACAGGGGAGTCAGTGCCCCTAACCCCTGTGTTTTTTTAAGGATCACCTGTAATTGCCTGAACATATTTAATAAATGGGGGACAAGGGCTAAATCTTCTTTACAGAAGAATTCCAATTAATAAATACAGAAGCATTGATAGAAATAGAAAAATCACCCCTTGCATGCCACGGCGATAATTGCAGCAGGCAAAATCCACCTATGAATGATGAAATTAGTGAGTGAAACTTTATGGTGAAAGAGGATATTTGCATAGCCTTAAAGTATCTCTGGCCCAAATAGTGATGAATTTCTGGCGGGCTTTAACATGTGTCACAAGTTCTTTGATGCTCCGCCTCCCAGCAGCGAGGCTTACTCCCTTCTCCTTGAGTGTGAGCTGGACTGAGCAACCGGTTGCCCTCCAAGGGCACGTGGAAAGGGCAAGAGAGAGACTGTGCAGTGGAGAAATCTGTCAGGCACGGCCCTAACTAAAGGATCACGGTTTGTGCCGCCAGCAGCAAGTCTTGTCGTTATCGTGAACCCCTGAAACGACATGATGAGCGCACTTCACCTGTGGGGTGTTCTTCTCCATCATGGGAAAACCCAAATGGAAGGACATGCTACAAAACATCTGACTTCAACATCACTCTTCAAAAGTGTCAAGGTCACGAAAGACAAGGAAAGGCCGAGAACTGTCACCAACTGGAGGAGAATAAGGGGACATGGCTGGAGGGTATATAGGAACTCTCTGTACTGTCTTTGCACCTCTTCCACAAATCTACAATTATTTATTTTTTAGAAGTTAAAAAAAACAATTGTCTGGTCAAGATGGAGTAACAGGAATCAGATTCCCCGCCCCCCACCTGAAAGAACCAAAGGATGGCCCGGGAAACAGATGAATGAATGGCAGGAGCCCTACAGGCCCCAGCTGACTTCCCTGAGGGTTTCTAGGCCTGGGCAGAGGTTCCAGCACTCTCTCTACACAGGATGAAACAAGTCGACAGAAAATCAGTAGAGTACGGAGGATTTGAACAACACTACCGTCCAACTTAATCTAATTGACATGAATAGGGCGCGCCACCCAACAAGAGCAGAATACACAAGGCCTGGGGCCTTGCTGGCCCTTGGAGGCCCCAGGGACACACAGGCGACAAATAGACACAGAGCCCGTAACTGCCTCAGGGTGCCCTCTAGTGTTCTTTTGAGGTTTTGGCAGCTCAGTATTTGACAGCTTCCCTACCTTAGAGGGAAGCTGCTTCCTGTTAGCCTGCATTCCCTCCCCTCTCTGAGATGGGGAGACCTGAGAGAGGCAGGGGGCTGGGTCCATCTTCTGCTTTACTCCTTTTTGTCCCAGAGCCTGAGCCCCCAGCCCCACATGACCCGGAGGCTGCCCCTCCCTCCTGCTGGGTCCTGCATACCCTCCCCCATCCTTGCTGACCCAGGGGACTAGGTTATTTCTCAAACTCAGCTTCAGAGGAGCTCCACCACCTCACCTCCAACTGGATCAAAGAAGGGGTGATCTGGGGCCACTGCCTGGCCTCTGGAGGACCTGTGCCAGGGCAGGAAGCTGAGATGCCTCAGGGTGAGAAAGAGAGACAAAGGGATATTCATGTGGTTGGGGGAGGTGTTCATGGGATGGTGACGGAGAGAGAGCCATCTGTGGGGAGTCCAAGAGCAGACTGTCAGCCACATTCATGCCCCAAACTCTTGGTCCCAAATCTCATGCTGAGAGTGGGCCGAGAGGGAAGCAATCTGCCAGGGTTCTAGTCACTGTGTGAGCTTGGGTAATTTCTTAACCTCTTTGAGTCTCAGTTTCTTTCACTCTAAAATAGAGACAATAAGGATGCCAATCTCTTGAGATTGTTTGAAGAACTAATGAGCTTACCACAGTGCCTGGCACAGAGAAGTGCCCAACTGAACTTTGTTACGCCAGAGGAGAAATCAAAGTTTCAGAATTAGCAGGCAAAGCACAGGTTGTAATTATGGACGACTCTGACATGATCCTGCCCCCCAGAATCTCACAGTCCAGTGGAAAGGACAGTCCTGTAGACAGACAACGGCGGTATAATGGAGCAAGTGCTGTAGTTGAAGGACAATGTAATGTCATATCACAGAGGACAGATGCAAGGAGATTCGGAAAGCAACACATGTAGCACTCCTCTGTGCCAGGCTCCCTGCTAGCGCTCCACATCTCCCCTAACTCCTTTAGTCCTCACACCACACCACTACCACATGGGTACTTTGCTCTCCGGTTCACAGAAAATGAAACTGAGCACAGAGTGCTGGAGCATCCTGCCCAAGTTCACACGGGTGAGATCTGAACACAAACTGTTCGGGTCCAGAAAGTCCCAGACCTCTGGCATCTACAGATACAGAAATGACTCCAGTACCTGTAGATTCTACCAACTAACCAACCAGATAGGGGATGGGTCCTACTCCTAACCCCTCTTACAGGTCTGCACAGACATAGGCAAAGGTATGCACATCTATCCAGATAAACACCAAATCCTGCCCATGACAAATGCTCAGAAAACCCTCCGGAAGACCACCCCTAGAATGAAGTGCACTACTGGAAAAAAATAATCAGCCCAAATGAACTCAGACACATGGATTCATTTTAAACTGGTGGAGCCATACATGGGCCTGGATGTAATAAACGTGTCATATGCATGGGTGCACACCAATATACACTCTTGTGCACACCAGCAGGTGAGTAAATTATTATGAGGATATGCCTGAAGACATACTGACTCAGTGTGTATTTGCACTTAAACTCTGCTATTAATTTTTTTTAGGAGCTACATCTACTGAGTGTCTTACTCTGTAAGTAAGTGAAGATAAGGCTCAGAGAAGTGAAGTGGCTTTCCCAAGGTCACACAGCTAGTAAATGGCTGGGATTCCAACCCTGGTCCTGTAATATTGTGCAGGACATCTGTCTCCACTGCTGTGCAGATGTGTGCATGAGCGAACAGATGTGCCGTGGTTGGAGTCCCATGTTGACATTCCCTGTGACCTTGTACTTATCAGGTCCTGTTCTTGGCCACATCCTCCCCTGCCTGTTCATAGGTGCACTCTGTGGGCTTGTGTGTGACAGGACCAGTGACTTTGGCCTGGCTCCAGGTCTCAGCCTAGGCTGGCATCACCCATGGATGTGAGCTTGCTGTCTCAGCCTTGCCAAGCCCAGAGTACATGACTCAAAACTGAGCCCTGGGCCCCAGGTCATCAGAAGCCTGGTGATGGAAGAACTCATAGGATTTCATAAGCATCTGGCCCAGGACATGTGATCAGGGAGGGAGAAGAAGGGAAGAAAACAGGATGTCCAAGGGGTGTGAACCCGGGCAGGGTCCACAGACTGGGTTTGGCAGGGGAATTGCTTCCAGGACTTGGCCTCTGACGGGCGCTCAGCAGATGGATACTGTGTGTGTGTCGGGGGTGGGGGGGGGGGGTGGAGAGGAGACATCAGGATGGCAGCATCGCTGGTCATGGGGGCCCTGAAGGAGGAGGCGAGGGAGTGAATAAAGGAAGGGGTAATAAATTAAAGATGTTAAGAAGAAGGGAGTGAATTCATCTTTTCCACAAATCATGAGTACCTGCTCTGGGCTGGCTCTGGGGGTGCTTGGGGGACAAGGTGGGCACAGTCCTACCATTGCAAAGCTGAGAGCCCAAAGAACGCCCGTCAGCCTGGGAAACTGGACCCTTCACTGACCTGCAGAGTGACTAAGCCAGTGTGAGCAGTCATCAGTGTGTCTGGGCCGAAGAAAGTGTACAAGACAGGTGTGTGTGCTCACACAAGCATCTGCCCAGCCAACGCACGTGGTCCGTGAGCCCAAGTACAGCCTTGTTTGTCCCCTGCCAGGCCTCCACCTGCCCCTGTCCCACCCTATGTCAGAGCTGCTCTTATCAGTCACAAGACAAAGCCTCCTCAGCCCAGACCCTGGACACCAGGGATAAAGACCTCCCAGCAGACAGAGCTCTGGTGGCCCTCAGCATAGGCCTCTTGACTAGCAGCCCAAGGTGTGAGGACAACACACAGCCCAAGGCCACTGCTCTGGTGCCCAAGTGTGTGGGCTGCACCCACATTCCTGAAAGTGCCCCAGGGAGGTCCACACAGGTATGTGAATGACCCCCTGGCCACCGAGTGTCCACTCTGGGCACAGGCACTGTGCTAAATGCTTTGGAGACACACTGATCAGCTCAGCAGAGTGACCTTGGACATGTCAGCCTCTCTGAGCCTTGCTTCTAATCTAAAAATTGGGGTGATAATAGCCCCTTTCGATCTTGTTATAATAACAATGGATCATGATCCCAATAGTCATGACTGCTTTTCCAGAGTCCTTGTTTTCCCAGCTACATTGTCTATTCCTCAATAGCATCGCCTGGGTCTCTTATCTCTGTTTTTCTCATGGTACTTCATTACATAGGTCTTTAAGAATTGCTAAGCAAGGTTGTTTATTCCCCCAAAATAATGAGAGCCATTAGCATTTATATAATAATAATAATATGCAGCAATTTTGAGCTTTTATTATATATCAGGCATTGTACTGAGCACTTTAAATTCATTTATTCAACAATTATTCATTAAATACCCAGGAAGTGTCAGGCTGTGTGCTATAGCATTCCTGCCCTTAGTGGGGGCAAGAGGGACAGACAATAAGCAATTTAACTCATGAATGAGATCATTTCAAACCTCGACAAGGGCATAAACTAAGAGTACTACAGGAACTGGGTGGGCATGATGCTTCATGAGTAGTTAGGGATGGCCTCTCTGAGGAGGTGACATTTGACCTGAGACCTGAAGGAGGAGGAGGAGGCAGGGAAGATGTAGGAAAAGTTCCCAGGCAGACAGAACAGCAAGTGCAAAGGCCCTGAGGCAGGAAGAATTTGGTTTGTTCAAGGACTAGAAAAAAGGGAGCATGGCAGGAGCAGATGGGGCAAGGTGGAAGTGGACTTAGGAATGAGTCAGCAAGAGCTCCTTGGTTTCCATTCCAACCTTACAGACAAGAGAACTGATGCACTTAGGGGGCAAGTGACGGGCACAGCATCACACGGCTCCAGACCCAGACCTTTTTTTCCTTTACTCCAGGGCTGCCACAGAGAGACATATTCGTGTGATACACACCAATATATGCACATTGGCACACATGTACACGCACACTCACATTCTGCATGCTGACCCACTGTGAGCAGGTGTAGGCTTGACGGTCACTCAGCATCAGACTAGTGGAGATAGCCTGAGTCTAACATTTTCCTTGGTGTCTTGTGGGGCCAGGTAGGAAGACCAGATATCACCTTAGCCAGCATTTCAGAAACTTTGGGCCAATGAAAGGTTAAATGTCAGGAAGAGGAAAAAGTTTCCTAACAAAGGGGGCAGGAACTATGAGGTGGTCTGTGGGAGAGCAGAGTGGGGGGAGATGATACAGATGTGACAGCCCAAGGGCACATCTGGGAGGAGGGAGGGAGCCAGGAAGAAAAGAAGCAGAGGGAGTTGAGACTATTCTCAGAAGCTTTGCTCCTGCCAGGCCATCTGCCTGGCCTCCCCTCCCTGCTAAGATGGGGCACTCACTTCCCGCCCAGACAGCCTGGGTGGTGCTGACCTTGAGGTGCTCCTCTTCCCCATCTGCCCCTTGTGGCTGCACAGTGTGAAAAGATTCATCCATCAGAACAAGAGCAACGTATGGAAGCTGCATGAAGACACTTTCATTTTTCTGAATCAGAATCAGGAGCTGGGCCTGGAATTTAGATAAGGAATTAGGGTGGGAAAAGTTGGGTGCCCAGTCAGTGACCAAATCAAAGCTCAGACTGGGGCCAGGGTCAGGATTTAGCCATGGCTGGGGACAGTGATCAGGGCCCAGGCTACATCCAAGCTTTCAGGTCAGAGTTCAGTGGGAGTCCAAAGTCAGGGAATAGGGCTCATTCTGCGACCAGAGTCAAGGATCAGAGCTCAGTCAGTGTCCAGGGAGCCAACCTCTCAGACTTCCTGGGACCCTGATTCCACCCCTGGACCTCGCAGCTGGGAGGAGGAGGGAGCCTCTGGGTGGGTTGGCTCTGCATGGATTCGGGAGCACCTTCCAGCCTGAAGTGCTGCCACTCAGGCAGATGAGTAGCACCTGCCTCAAACCCTCCCCTCCATCCTTTTGTCTTCCCAGCTCACTCCCTGAGGGCGAGACCTGGCTCAGTGTCCCTCCTAAGGCTAACAGTCCTCACTGGCACCTCAGGGGACCAGAGCGGGGTAGGGGCTGTGGGGCCGGGCACTGTGCCTGCCCCGGGAGGGCGCCTTGCGCAAGGATTTCTGATGCAAGAGGCTGCTGGCTGAGCACCTTGGCCCCCCTCCTACTCCTCACCCCACCCGACAAGCTTTTCTCAGAAAGGGAAGGGCAAGGCAGTGGCCTGGACTAAACACACATTATCCCTTCCTTCCCTGGCTCTGATGGCTTCAGGACCAGCAAGCGGCAGGCAGGAAGGAAGGCTGGGCGGGCAGGGATGGGATGACTCGGCAACTAAGCAACGACTCCAGTGCTGGGTTGGCTCTGGCCTGGGGCTGGTCTGGGGCGCCCTCCTCCTCCCAGCTGGAAAGTCCCAGGCTCCATCAGGATCCCTGGAAGTTTGAGAGCCCCACCCCTGCCATACACAACACAGCAGTAATTATGTGGCTGAGCCCAGAGGGGGACTGGTGGCTGCTCAAGGTCACCTAAGTGTCAGGCAAAGACAGAACTGGAAACCAGTTTCCTCTTGCAGTCTCCAGCTCCTCCCACCACAGGCTGGGGAAAGGACCCCTCACCCTGGAGGAGGGCTTGGGACTCCCCTGAAGCTTTCAGTCAGTGTCTCAGAGGTTCTCACATAATGGATGGTCATGGGCTTCAGAACCACACAGATCTGGGGTAACCTCCCTGGCTTGCTGTGTGATCCTGGACAGGTTACTTCTGCTTTCTGACACCTGGTTTTCTCATTTGTAAAAAGAGCATAAATTCATCCTTAGCTCCCAGGGTTGTGGTTGGGATTACATGAGAAGGCAGTTGAAGGACAAGACCCAGGCCTGCCACATGGGGCATGCTTGGAAAATGTGTCCTTACCTCTCCCCTTGCCTTCAGCTCTCAAGGGGTGTGTGTTGGGGTTGGGGGGTGGCAGCAGCCTGGGCTGGATGGAAATAATGTTAGCCACTTATCATCAAGTGCTTACCACATGCCAGGAGGTCCTCTAAGCACTTCACAGGTATTAATTCATTTACCCCTCTGTTTAATCCAATGACAGTTTCCAGTAACAACAAGCAGCTCAGTGACCCTCTCAGGAAGGTACTGTCATCAGTTCCATTTTATAGATGAGGGCTCTGGGTCTCAGAGTAGCTAAAGGACTTGCCCAGTGTCATATAGTACAGGCCAACAAAGTGGCATAATGTGGTAGACAAAGACCACTGGGCTTTAAGCCAGATGGACGGGCTTCTAATCCCACTGCCCCCTCACTCCTTAGGCCAGTGATGTCACCTTTCTGAGTCCCAGTTTCCTCATCTCCTTCCAGGGATGAAACAGCAACTTGGCGGGAAGGTTTGAAGATGCAGTGAGATGATGTAAGGGAAACACCCACAAACGGCCATGCTCCATCCATAGGCGCAAAAATCACATTCTTCAAGAACACCCAGGCTCACAGGGCAGAGCAGGGTCACCCAGCAGGGCTGTGCCTGCCACTGGGCTGCCGCGGGGCAGATGCTGTACCCAGGTACTGGCCCTCCTACCATTCCTGGGGCCCAGACTGCGCCAGATTTAGATAATGAAAGATTTCTGCAAAGCCCCTGGGAGGCCCCAGAGAAAGGGGTGGTGTCCAAAATCCTACTAAGGGCTCCCCAAGAGAAGCACAGGCCTAGAGCTGCAACTCTTGAATCACACCATCCTTCCCAAATTGATTGCCCAAATCCATTTACACATCTGTATTATTAATTCCATAAAGATTTTCTTTCAATCAGCTCATTTTTAAAACCTTAGGTAAATTTATTTAAAATGGAAAATTTAAATCACTGACCTCACATGGAAAGCCACTATCATTGGGCATAAAGAGGAAGTAACCATAAGATTAATTAGATACAAGGAAAGCAAAACAAGATTCCTAAATTCTAGCTAAATCCTGATTCTTACTGAAGACTGAGCTGAGCCTGCTCTCTGTTCCTTCAGAAGTGAGGTATTAAAGACATAGGGGGCTGTTAAATGAGACTTTCTCTCCCAGTAATTAGAGGAAAAGGAAGAAAAACAAAAGGAAATATGTGGGTCACAACATGATTCAATGTTATTTAATAGTCTCTTGAGACTCTAAAATCACCTGGCATCCTACCTCTGGTGTTCATTTTATATTTTGGAAAACACTGACCTAATCTAACTCTCTCTTCCTATTTTACAGATAAGAAAACCAGGGCCCCCAAGGGGAGGTGGCTTGCCCTCATCTCACCGAGTCAGTGGCTTCAGCCAGACCTGCTCCAACCAGAACTCTTTCCAAGGCATCAGTGCACTTCAGCGGGGAAAAAGCTTTAAGGACACCAGTGGTGGAATTTCAGGCATGTAGCAGGCACCGGCGACTCTGGGTGGTAAGGAGGGAGGCAGGCGCCGCTCCTGTTACCGCAGTCCTCAGCCCATCCCCTCCTCTCCCTCAGAGCTCAGCCCTCCCGGGATCTCCCCACAGTGTGAAGGGCCATCAGAACTACAGCAAATAGAAATGGAACCTGCTTGGCTCAAGCACCTGGGTAGAGGGATGTTCTGAGCCTGGAGAGAAGGGAATTCGTGAAAATACAACTCTCTCTCCAGGAAAGTGCACATTTTTTTTCTATTTAATTTGGGGGGTGAATGTCGCCATTTCTTTTCTCACTTTTTAACACATACTTATATAGCATTTATATTCCAGGTGCTTCACAAATATTAAGTTATTGAATCGCTGTGACAAACCAATGAAGTGGCTGTTATTATCTCCATTTTACAAATGAGGAAACTGAGGCACAGAAAGCTTAAATAACTTATCCAAAATCTCACCACTCAGAGATAGTAAGATTTAAACCCGGGAAATGTGGTTTGACTATGACATGAGGATGTTTTAACACATTTAATCCTTAAGACTACAAAGCAAAGCAGGTATAATTAATCCCATTTTACAGATGCAGAAACTGAAGCTCCAGGCTATTCGGCACCTGACAAAGCACTCAGGGCTATTACTGTAGACCCGACAGGTCTTCACTTCTCAGCTATCTCCCTGCACCATGTGCCAGTAATTCTTGGTCTGGGGTTGTGGTACTCATTACGGTACCATTTACTACATGGCTACTGAGCATTTAAAATATGGCTAGTGTGACTGAAAAACTGAGCTTTTCGTTTTATTGAAATTTAATTTTAAAACAGGTAAAATATTTTTTTTTCCATTAAACATAATTTCAATGTTTGGGTAGGATAGCATTTCACTTTAACCACTGAATTTTAGCTTCCATGCTGATTTATGTCCAAACTAGGTGTAAAATACATACCAGATTTAGAAGATATTAGTATGAAAATATTTTAGATGACCTCATTAGTAATACTTTATTATCTGGTAAAATGATAACATGCTAGATATATAGGATTAAATAGAATATATCCTTAAAGTTAATTTCATCTGTTTCTTTTTATTCTTCTTTAATGCATGACTAGAAAATTTATAGGTGGCTCATATTGTGTTCTACTGGAAAGGGCTGGTCTAGGGAATTGGGATTTGACAAGGATCCCAAACCTGGGGGACATGCCCAGGGAGCAGTTCCAGAGACCATACCCAAGAGTTCAGGTGGAGGCTACCAGTTGCAAAGGTTGTGAAATATCCCAGGACAGCATGCCCCAGGTTCAAATGTCAAATCTGCTTCCTAAGTGGTCTTAAGGTAAGTGCCTCACCATGATTCATCTGTAGAATGGAGGTGACAGGGCTCAACTCAGTTCCTTAAGTGCCTCAGGGCCTTTGCACTTTCTTTTTCTCTGTGTCCTCTCACATCTTTGCACGTCTCACCCCTTCTCTTCCTAAAAATCTTAATTTAAACATCATCTTCCTGCTGAGCCCTAATGAAAATAACCACCCCTCAGTTATATCTGATAAAGAACTCATTTATCCTATTTAATCAAGAAAATACCTGACACGTATAAGCTACATGAAATGATGTGAGTTATTGATTTTATATTCCTGATAGCGCTCTATCTTTTCACTGATTTATAAGATCCGTTAGGGCAGGGTAGGTCAGTCTTGTCACTGCTGAATCACCAGCATTTATAACAGAGTCTGACGCAGCATGAAACAGGAATGTGCGAGCAAACCCAGCCCAGTGCCAGCTTCACCCAGGGGCTCAGAAACAACCCATCACATTCCTTCTCCTCTTACAGTGGTAGAATCTTCAACCTTAGTCTAGGCAACCCAGTGTAGAAAATGAGCTCATTCATCCCTTCCTCCCTAGGGCAGGGGAGTTTCCAAGCTTTAAAGAGATCCTGCAGCCCCCTGGTACACTCGGAAGGATTTGAGACATGGGAAAGCTGGCCCCTGGGGTTCTGCAACTAGAGGAACAAAGGTAACTCCACTCACATCCCATCTAACCCCTGCCAGGAGGAAGGAGTTATTTTTTGACACTGGCGAATTTAGACAAGAAGATTTGAAAGGAATTTCCAAGAAAGGCGCTGGACCCCTGGGGCTGCACAGGGATGCTTCACCAAACAGCTAGGGGCACCGAGGCCTCCAGGCCCGGGGTGCATGACCTGTTTAGGCACCCTGCCTTCCGAGCTTCCACTGTCTTCACTCTATTGAACACCCAGCATGTGCCTGCCATACAGCGCCAAGCATTTTACATGTATTAACATTTAATTCAAACACAAATCCTATGAAGTCAGTACTATGATAAACCCATTTTACGGAGGAGGAAACTAAATTTGGGTTTTAAGTAGCTTTCCCGTAGATTGCAGTGGGTCCAGGCAGGTTGGTTCTAAGTTCCACTGCCTCTACCAGTGAATGGAATGCTGTGCCGTGCACCCGATCTCAGGCCTCCCCAGGCCACCACATTGGTTCTTTTGAGCCTGGAGTCTGCGGTCTTAGCGAAGCTCCCGGACTGCTTTCCCACAGAGGCCGCCCCTTAGTAGAATGGGAGACAGGAGCTTCCGGCCTGCCCTGGGTCCTCCTAAAGGTTTAATAAAGCAGGGTGTGTGTGTGTGGGGGGGGGGGAAGTGCTTTGTAAATGGGGAAGCAGCCGGGAAGCGCTCCGGGTTTGCTCTGTCTCCACAGCACCATCCTGAGAGGGAGGGATGATATTCTTCGCGTTTCACAGATGGGAAAACTGAGGCTCAGGAAAGCGAAATGCTTTTTCCCAGGTGATAGGGAGACACAGTGGCCGGTGTCCGCGCTCAATCTGCAGGCGCGCGGAGGGAGAGGGAGGAGGTGGAGGCCAGGCCGGGGAGGCTGGGGGCTGAGGGGCCAGTGCCGGGACGCAATGCTAGCGGTCGGGGCGGGGCGCGCTCGGGAGGTGACCCTGAGGGGCGGAGCTCGGGGATGGTGCAATCCCGGGCCTGAGGGCATCAGGCGGAAGATTAGCTCAGGTTTACATCACCCGGCAGGGAGCCGGAGCCCGGTGCCGGCGCCGCCGGGACACTCGCGGCGGAAGCGGCGGCGGCTCCGCACGCACCCGGCTGCTGGACCGGGGCAGAGGTCCACCGGGATCGCGAGCTCAGCCGCAGCGCCGCGGACCCAGTCCACCTGCGGGTGCCCTGGGACTCCGCTCGGGAGGCGGCAGGACCTCGCCACAGAGAGGGCAAGGTACCCGTGGGGGCCGGGAGAGTGGGGCGGGAGGGTTGCAGGGGCGGCCGGGGCTGCTGCGTGTTAGAGACACCCGCTCCCCTCGACACACACATACGCAACTTTTAACAAAACCCGCCGTCTGGGGGGCGACCTGGGCCGAGTGTTCCCCCCGGGTCTCAGGTGACACGGGCCACCAGGGCTGGGCGAGGGTGTGCACAGGTCTGGCCCGGCAGCTGTGTCCCGTGGACGCAGGGAGCCGGGACTGCGGTGTCCAGTGTCGCTCCGAGAGGGGTGTGCGGTTGTCTGTTTTGTGTGAGTATGGGACAGGGCAGTTTTGTGGTTCGGGGAGAGGAGGTCTGTATGTGAGGGACCTGGAGGGCATGGGGGCTGCATGCAGGGCCTGTGTAACTGGGGGAGGGCGTGGCTCTGCGGGGGTCCGCGGGAGCCTGTGGGGTCCGGGTGGGGAAGTGTCTTGGGGCTCTGTGTCTTCGTGGGCGGCGCGAGCTGTGGGGAAGGCTGCGCACCTGGTGACAGGTGTGCGCGGTGCGGGGGACACAGCGGGAACAGGGCTGGGGTGCCCCGGGGGCCGAAGGCGTGTGCAGTTAGGGTGCGAGCGAGGATGCGGCACGCGGGATGCGGGTGTGCGTCCGGCGATGCGGCTGCGGCTCTGCAGGTTGTACTGTGCGCTTGGGTATTTTGTTCCTGGGGATGTAGTGTGTTGTGCCTGCAGACGCTGGGGTGTGGGCGGACGAGGGTCGAGGTTCGCCCCTACTCCCAGCCCTGGGCCCCAGCCTCTTTCCCTTTGCCTCCCCGGCTCCCAGCCCCCCGCCGCCCCTCGGTTTGCGCTGAACCCTCAGCTCTGAGGCCACCACCAGCCGCGGCTTCCGCTCCCACGGGAGGAGCCTGGCTGCGGAGGGCGGGGCCTTCTGCCGACTGCCTTCTGCCAGGTTGGGGGAGGGTGTGTGCATCAGACTGTGAGTGAGGCCTGTGGGTATCAGAAGTGCACTCGTGCGTGTGATAGCTTGGAGAGCTCGGTGTGTGTGTGCGCGGGCAGGCAGGCCCATGGAGCACAAGGTGTGTGTCACTTGATGTGTGTGCCTGTCTCTGCCCTGGATATGTTTCTGCTGGTTGGCTTAGACAAAGTGTGTTTTTGAGGGGCGTCTGTACACCTGTCTGCCCTGGTTCTGTGAGTGTTTGGTATGAACCATCCTTATTCCCCCCCCACTCTGAGGGGTGTCAGGGAATAGCAAGAGGTAGTTATTGGAACCACTTTCATCCTACAGTAGAGATTCTAGCATGGCCTGCAAAGTCCCTTGCTCATCTACAGACTCAGTTCCCCCTTTGTCCAGTGGAGTTTATCCCAGGCCCCACCAGGCTCTGAAGCATGGACACGGCCAGGCAGCCTGGGGTGCAGGCATGGCCACCGGAGAGCCACTTGGGGGAGTGCCCTGCTACACAGTCAGCAATCATCTGGCTTGACTGTCAGAACAGCCGCCTTGGTAAGGAGTGTCTTCCTAGCCTCATCCCTGGGAAGATTTCTGAGACTCTCAAGGGTAGCATCTTCAGCTATGAATAACAATAGTAATGGACCAAAGTAGTGACCATTTCCTGACACTCACCTGCAAGAGGGCCACTCTAATTTATTTGTGTTTTCATTTCATCATCACAAGAATCTTGTGGACTTTGCATCCTGTTCCCACTTTACAGATGAGGGGCTTGAGGCACAGGAAGGTTGAAGAATTTGCCCACAACTACCCAGCCAGGAAGGGTCTGAGCCAGGATTAGAACCTAGGAATATCTGACTACAGCCACCCTTACTGCATTCTTACCAAGATAGGATTATGGCCTTTCACCTGATGTGGGGGTTCCCTCCATCCCAAGGCAGCCCATGCATTGGGGAGCAGTTGACTGGAGAGGTGGCCTCAGTCTGAGCATGGATTCAATGTTAATTAATTTCCCAGTTAATCCTGCCTGGGACTCTTGGGAGGGTCTTAAACTGGGCTGCTGTCTATCTCCTTCTACTACCGCATCCTTAGGTTCCTTGTCCTCACCTGGAGCCTGAGTGGGCGGGCAGATGGGTCAGGGAGAGAACCTTTCTGCCCTCACATGCCATTGTCCTCTCCCCTACCCACCACACACACTGTTCCACAACTGCACCGGTGGTGCCTTCCTCCACAGTTGAATGAGTGAATCTTGGGGCCTTTGAGAGACATCCCGTCACTGCTTCCCTTCTCACCAGGTGGTGAAACTAAGCTGTCTGGTGGACTAACTCTGCATGTGGATCTTATGATTCTGGTAGCTCTGGGATCATTAGGCAATAGTAGACAAAGTTCACATTTGGAAAAAAAGAAATACACTCTACCTGTTTTGAAATATTCCAGCAGTAAAGGAATGCAGATTAAAATACTGGAATTGAAAATTCCCTACCAAATCCCTTCTTCTCCTGGAGGCTTTCCAGCAAGCCAGGAGGTACTGTGGCCTGGGCACTGAGCTACAGAGTCTGTGTCTTTCCAGGCCTTTTCCTGTGCATTTACACACCTACATATACACAAATATGGAGATACATCATTTTAGATGCTGGTGCAGTTTTTTGCATAAGTGAGATCATCTTAAGTGTATTGTTCAGCAGCTTGCTTTGTTCACTTGACAATATATCCATTCCAGAGCATATATTCATAGGTACACTCAGTACATACCTCATTCAATCATCACCCATCATCCTTCCTCCTGCCTCCCCTCCCACTTCCCTCCCTTTCATAGGTAATAGCTGCCTACACTACGACACTCAACAGATATAGTGCAAACCCTCCCTTCCTCCCTTTCACAGCCACCAAGTTCATTTCTCCACTTTACCTTTTTTCTCATTTAACAGTTCACTCTGGAGATCTTTCCAAGTATCACCTTTAAAAAAGTCTTTGACACTACGCTGATGGACAGTGACTGTAATGGGGTGGGTGGGGGGGACCTGATGAAGGTCCATAATATTGCACATGTAATTGTAGATTAATGATACCAAAATAAATTATATAAAAAAAGTCTTTGAAATGGCTACAATTGTTCCATATATAGATGAAATGGAATTTATTTAACCAGTCCCCTAATGATGGGTGTTTGTTTATATCATATGAGCCACAGGAATAACCTTGTACTTGCATTGTTACATCAGTATGTACAGAGTTTAGCGGTCCTTTTCCAGAGCTGTATAGTACGCTACTGTATGGCTATACTATGGTGTTTAATCAGCCCCCTACTGTTGGACATTTGGGGTATTTCCTGCCCTTTGCTCTTAGACACGAGGCTATGATGAACAGCCTTTCACATATTTAAGTTTTTGGTGGTCCTTTTAATTGGAGGATAAATTCCTAGGAGTGGGACATCCAGTCAAGAGGTGTGCATTTGCTGGTTTAATACACACTGCCAAGTTACTGTCTGCAAAGGCTGTGCCAGTGAACCCTCCACCAGCAGGCAAGAGAGAGACCACCAAACAGCCTCATTTTAGTGCCTTTCTCCCCTTCTTTCTAGATGCAAGCGACCCCTCTGGCTGCTCCGGTGGGTGCCCACTCCAGGAAGAAGAGGTTGGAGTTGGACAATGATCTAGACACCGAGTGTCCCACCCAGAAACAAGCACGAAGTGGGCCCCAGCCCAGGCTGCCCCCCTGCCAGCTTCCCCTGAGCCCACCCCCTGCTCCAGTCCGTGCCCCTGCTGTGACCACTGCCTCCCAGCTTGGGCCCTATGTTCTCCTAGAGCCTGAGGAGGGTGGCCATGCCTACCGGGCCCTGCACTGCCCCACAGGCACCGAGTACACCTGCAAGGTACATCCCCCGAGACCACTCTCCCCCAGCCTCACAAGGCCTAAGAAGGGCCTTTTGGCTCCAGAGGATTGTCAGGGCTGAGGGTCCTTACATTAATTTATTCCTGTGTTTGTTGGGGAAGCAGCCAGTGAGCCCCCAGCTTTCTGTCAAGTTCTGGGCTAGGCTGAGACCAGGGAGGTAAACCCCTGGGAGAATTCATGGCTTAGGCGCTATAGTACCATACATGTTGCCACGGGGAGCTTAAGGGGCCATGGGAGCACAGGAGAGAAGCCTCTAAGGTAGTCAAGGAGGTGTCAGAAAAGGCTGAGTAGGAGTTAACCAGGGAGAGGTGGGAGAAGGGAGATCCAGGCACAGGAAACAGCTGTTCAGAGGCCTAGAGAAGCGAGGGCATGCGCTTCAGAGAATTCAAAGGACTGTGCTCTGGCCAGAGTGCAGATGGTGTGTAGATGGGGGCTGGTGGCCCCTGGCTGTGAAAGCACTAGGAAGGAGCTTGCCCTGGGTGGTGGGGAGCCACTGAAGATATTTGAACCAGGGAAGGATGAAATGTGGTAGGCATCAGAGCTCCTGAAACCCTGGAGGAGTTCTCTGATGACCCTGCCAGGGTCACAGGCCTAACCTATAGCCATTTTACAGATGGAAAAACTGAAGCCAGGAGAGAAGGGCCATGCACAAAGCCACATAGCTCCTATGGCAAGGTCCTGGGTTCCTGGCAGAAATCGGGTTCTTGGCAGAAATCAGGAAATGGTCAGGGCCTAGGCCTCCTGAGAGTTGGGCCCATGCAGGACATTGGCATGGTCTCACAGCCCAAAAGGACAGAGATGAGAAAGGACAATAGCACTATTTCCTATGCACAGGTACTACGTTGATTGCTTGTATGCATACCTTCTAGCCTTGTGAGGTAGTTACTATTATTGGGCCTGTTTTATAGATAGAGGGCCCTGAGGCTCAGAAACTGGCTGCACTCTCATGAGATGCTCTTCTTCCTTCCCCCACCCCATTCTAGCCATACTGATCTTTGGCTGGGTTTCTAGAGCAGCTCAAGCTCTTTGCTGCCTTAGGACCTTTGCACCACTTGTGCCTTCAACCTTGAAAGCTTAGCCCATCAGCATCTCTGAATCATTCAGATCATTTCCTGAGTCCATCTGGACCACACTTTCTAAAACAGGTGTCCTCTTCCCAAATATTTTCTGTTCCAGCATCTTCCTCAGTTCCTGTGCAATGCTTATCAGAATTTGTAAATATTTAGTTTGTTGGCCTGTTTACTGTCTCCTGTATTGGACTGTGGGCACCAGTGGGTGGGGACAACGGCTGTCAGTCAAATTAGAAGCCCAGTGACTGGCACGGGTAGGTGTTCAGTGCCTGCTGGTGCATTGAAATTGTGGGAAGGCAGGAATCCTAAAGAATGGGAGCTGTGGCCATTGCTGACGATGAACCCGAAGTTACTTCTGCACTATCTGCTCTTGAGGATTTCCTCTGCTTTGGGGGTTATTTTTGTTTGGGTTACTTGTTATTTTTCAATTAATGGGACAGTTAAGGCTAGGTATGGTAGCAGTTAAAAGCAAAGAGAATGGGGTGCACAGATCAAATCCCAGCTCTGCCACTTGTTGGATGTGGGGCTCTCAGCTTTGTCCTGGTTGAGTGACTGGCTGCTGAAGCGTGTGGCACGTGCCCAGAACACAGTAGTGGCTAAAGTGTTGGCTGTGACTGTTTCCAGGCCAGCCCTGGCTCCACAAGGTTGCGCCTGTGCTCATGCTGCACTCTGCCCGCAGGTGTACCGGGTCTGTGAGGCCCTCGCGGTGCTGGAGCCCTACTCACGCCTGCCCCCCCACCGGCATGTGGCACGGCCCACCGAGGTTCTGGCGGGCACCGGCCGCCTCTACACCTTCTTCCCACGGCCCCATGGGGACATGCACAGCCTAGTGCGCCGCTGCCGTGGCCTCCCTGAGTCCCAGGCTGCCGCGCTCTTCCGCCAGATGGCCGCCGCCCTGGCGCACTGTCACCAGCATGGTCTCGTCCTGCGAGATCTCAAGCTGCGTCGCTTTGTCTTCACAGACTGTGAGAGGTGAGTATGGCCAGAGACCCCAGTCACAGGCATACCCAAGAGGCGGGACATGATGGGGAAACTGAGGTCCAGGAAGGCAAAGGAACTTAGGCAAAAGTTGGAAAAGTGTGGACAAGCACCAGTGTCCAGTTCCCAGGAAAACGCTGGCTCAGTCCTACCGGAAGGCCCTGGGGTAGAGCGCTGCCTTTGTGATAATCATAACACTGACAGCGATGGTGAGCCTAGCTGCACTGTCTGACTTGGTCTGATCCTTACAAATAGGAGGTGGGCACTGTTATTGTCCCCTTATGGCAGGTGAGGAAACAGGTCCAGAGAGGTCAAGTATGGCCAAAGACCCCACAGCTAAATAAATAGTAGAGTGGCGATTGAACCCACATGTGATTCCAGAGGTCAGGTCCTAATTCACTCGGAGCTTGAGAAGCAGAAGTTTGGCTGGGTTCATTTGTGGTTTGTGGGTGACCCTGTGTCTCTGGGCCTCAGTTTCCCCATTAGTGGGGGAATTGGCTGAATTGTCAAGATATTGCCAGGATTTCAAGGCCACAGTCAACAGCCAAAACAGGCCCTGAGGTTTCCACCAACAGGAACTTCTGTGAAACTGAGAATCAGTGCTTTTTGGAGGGGGAGAACAGAAAGGGACCTAGCATCCTGTCCCCTCTTGAGCCTCCTGGGGGGTCTGCAAAATATGTCAGGGAGCATGCCAAGCCAGCACGTCTACGTGAACATCCTTCAGGGGCATCGATTTCATCTCAAGGTTTTTCTTCGGGGGGATAAGGGATGAAAGAGGACAACCCTATTGCATTTTTAGAAACTTTTTATTTTGAAATACTTTTATAGACTTTCAGAAAAGTTACAGAAATAGTACAAAGAGTTCCCATATCTCCTCCACCCAGTTTCTCCTGATGTTTAATATCTTGCACAACCATAGTACAACCATCAAAACTAAGAAATTAACCTTAGTCTAGTACTATTAACTAAACCACAGATGGCTTCAGATTTCACAAGTCCCACTAATGTCCCCTTTCTGCCGGGGACACAAGCCAGAACCCCCTCCCACATTCGGTCGTCACATCTCCTTAGTCTCCTCCTCTACGACAGTTCCTCAGTCTTTCCTCAGCATTCTTGACCTTGATGCTTTTGAAGAGTATCAGCTGGCTATTTTGTAGAATGCCCCTCAATTGGGATATGGCTGATGTTTTTCTCACAGTTAGACTGCAGTTATGCCTTCTCAACAAAAACACCACAGGAGTGATAGGCCCTCGTCAGCATGTTGTATCAGGAGGCATGTGGTGTTGGTATGGATTGCTGCGCTGTTAACCTCAACCACTTGGTTAAAGTGGCATTTACCAAGCGTCTCCATTGTAAGACTCCTAATTTACCCTTTGTAATTAATATCTTGGGCAGGTACTTGGAGCCTGGGCATGTAGATACCTTCTCCTCAAACATTTGCCCACTAAATTTAGCAACCATCTGTCATGCTGATAGCAGTTATTACTAGGATGTTTCCCTAAGTGAGTTTCTAGTTCCTTCTACATTTTATACTAAAATGGACATGCCTTTAGTGAGAAGTAGAGTGTTAAATTTGTAGTGATTTTTAATACACAACTTTGAATAATTTGGAGCTTAGGGTGAGGACAATACCCCCAGACCTTCCAGAGGTGAGAGACAGCTTCCTTCTCTTGTTAAGGCAATAGTTTGAGAAGCACCAGGTAGAAGACAGAACTGAGTTCAAATTCTGGTTCTACTTTTTACCTGCTTTTGGCCTTGAGCCATGGTTCCACCTCCTCAAGCCTTGATTTCTTTGTAAAATGGGCCACAGGATTGGTGTCAGTGTTTGGGAGATACTTGTAGGTGCCCACAAAGTGGTGCTATAGGAATAAGATTAATAGAGTGGTAGTATAATGGTTATCATTAAAGTGCTTTAGAATGCTCCACGGGGGTTGTTTAAAGCAGAAATTGCAAATGGGGCTACACATACCTTTTTTTTTGTCCCATATACATGTTAATTTGTTTTTAATTGGAATTGTTGCCAATGTTTCAAAAAGTGGGACTTTTTCATTGAAATATGTCTTCCGGCTTCTCTTGGGGAGAAAAGGGAACGTGGAGCCACCTCAGGAGCCATCAGAGTGGCCCGTAGCTCCAGCTCTGAGTGGGTGAGAGCCGGGGTTCGCTTCCCAGTCCTGTGCCCTGTGGCTGTGAAATGGCATCTTCCTCACAGGTTGTACCAGGATGAGATGAGATGGACCAGGTAAGGAGCTAGTGCTGGGTCAGGTATACAGTGGACAGTCCACGCATGTTGACTGTAATGCTGTCGGGGTGCCCTTGTCAGGCTGAGCTGTTTGGCATGGTCCTCACGTCCCTTGTTTTATTACCTGCCTGGACCCTGAGTTTGCATCTGGTTTAAGAGAGGCTTAATATTCTCAGCCCCTTCAGCCCGCTGCCCGGGGGACTGTTGAGAAAAGTGTTCCTTTTAGAGTTCTAGTTCAAACTGAGTTGCTCTGTGACCTTGAGAAATGACTTGACCTCTCTGAACTTGGGCTTCCTCATCTGTAAAACAGGATCAATCAGCCTCACAGGAGTGGCTCATGTCTGCCAAATGCCATCAGGCACTGGGAAAATGGGTACCATTAAGGGGGTCCCAATAGGAGCTGACCCCCTCTCTCTGGCCCTGCCACAGGACAAAGCTGGTGCTGGAGAATCTGGAGGATGCCTGTGTGCTGACCGGGCCTGATGACTCCCTGTGGGACAAGCATGCATGCCCGGCCTACGTGGGACCAGAGATCCTCAGCTCACGGGCCTCTTACTCAGGCAAGGCGGCGGATGTCTGGAGCCTGGGCGTGGCACTCTTCACCATGCTGGCTGGCCACTACCCTTTCCAGGACTCAGAGCCTGCCCTGCTCTTTGGCAAGATCCGCCGCGGGGCCTTCGCCCTCCCTGACAGCCTCTCGACCTCAGCCCGCTGTCTGGTCCGCTGCCTCCTCCGGCGGGAGCCAGCTGAGCGGCTCACGGCCACGGGCATTCTGCTGCACCCCTGGCTGCGGGAGAACCCAATCCCCTCAGCCCCACCCAGATCCCATCTCCGGGAGGCTGACCAGGTGGTCCCCGAAGGGCTGGGGTTAGAGGAGGTGGAGGAAGAGGAGGGAGAGAGAGAGGTGGGTCTGTATGGCTAGGGCTCCCCTACCAGACTCTCAGCTGCAACAATGGAGTAAGCTTGGGGTATCTCTAAGCTCTCCTGCCTCTTTGAACCGAGCCAAACCTAAGTGCCTTCTAGAAGGGAGGAAGGAGGCGGCGTGGAGAGTCCTGCACCCACACTTACGGGGTTCCACACACTTGTGCACATGACTCGTGCAGTCAACAAGTCCTTCTTGGGAGCTGTGTGCCAAGCCCTGTTCTAGGTGCTGCAAACACAGCAGCGGATTAAAGAGACAAAACTCTTGCTCACAGAGCTGACAACACTTTTCCAGTTTGGAAAATTCCAATAATTTCCAAGGGCATTGTCTACACTGGGCACACTAAGCATCCACCCAGGTGCCTCTGACGTGGGACAGTCCCCTTCACAAAAAACACAGCTGCCTTTGTATCTTGCTCCTTTTCAGAGAAAGGGAAGCATCCCTATGCCAAGGGCTCCAGGCCTCTCTGACAACTTAGTACTCCAGACCCAGGCCAGGCCAGGCACTGTGCTCCCAGCGGCTCTGTCCTGTCACTCAAGGGACTCTCTGTCCAGGCCTGAGCCAAGAATTTGGGCCGGAAGAATAAGAATGCAAACTATGAGGCTGGTCCTCGTCTAACTCAAGGAGTGGTTTGGAATGAGGGTCCAGGCCAGTTCATCTCAGTGGCTCCCAACCTGAGCACCAGAGTTGGGGGACAGGATTGGGCAAGGTCTTCCCCTGGCCTCCTGGGAAGTCCCAAGCCCTATTCTGGGGACACATCAATACTATGGGTTTTGGGCGGCACAAGTACATATTTTTACTTTGTGCCTAATAAAGGAGTTATGAAATGTTTTTATTTCTCCTGGACATTTCTTCTGTTTTCTCTTCCCCTTCTCTCAACAGCTTTCCCTGCCTTCCCAAACCAGCCTGGTGGTGGAAGGCCAGAGGCCTTGTGTCTCAGCCTCAGCTGAGCGGTTTGCGAGAACAGATTCCCTACTGTGGATCTTCTGCGCTCCCTCTGTTCCTTCTGGAGGCAATGGTGTTGAAGTTAGGGTACTTTTGGGCTGCAATTAACTGAAATCCCGAGCTAAAGCAGCCTTAAAAGGAAGGAAATGTCTTTCACACAAAGGAAGGAAGTCCATGGGCAGGGTGGGCTTCAGGGCTGGTTCTTCAGCTCCCAGAGGTTCCTGAGGCACCCCAGGCTCATTCTGTCTCTTTGCTCTGGTCTCCCTAATGAATACTGGGACAATGGCTACAGCAGTTCCAGGTGTCACATTAGAGAGCTCCATGAGCAGAGCAGGGAGGAAGGTGGCACTGCAGTACTTGAAAACTCAGTAGCCTGGAGTCGGGCTGCCTGGGATTAGACCCTGGCTCCAGCACTCACCAGCTGTTTGTCCCTCAGCAGGTTTCTTAACCACTCAAGCCATAAAAATGGAATGAGGTATTTTATGTCAAGCACTTAGAATACACAGTGCCTGGAAAAACAAGCCCTCAATAAGATTTAATTGGTGTTATCCCCATATCTCTTTCTTGGGATGAGGAAAGCTTTCCCAGAAGCACTCCTAACAGACTTTCCCACATATCTCATCAGCCAGAACTGGGTCCCATGCCCTTTCCTGACCAATTATAGCAGGGAATGCAATCACACTAACCAACCATGCCCATCCTCCACTCGTAGGTCGGGGTGGCCTCCTTGAGACTTCTGTTGCATGTGGGAAGGACAGTAATACCTGAGCAAAATCAAATTCTGAGAGGGAGGAGGCCCAGTCAACAGCCTGCTAACAGCAGATGTGTGACAAAGGCCATCTTAGATCATCCAGCGGCCAGTAGGCCCTCCAGCTGACTGCAAATGCAGAGATCAGTCAGGCTGGCCCAGACCAGAAAAATTGCCCAACTGACACAATCATAAATAAAGTGATTACCCTTTTAAGCCACTATCTTTTGAGGTGTTTTGTTATGCAGTTAAAGCCAAGTGATACAGATGGGGACTAGTCAGCCCCCATCTCTGTACCTAGATTTGCCTAGAACAGGCGCCAGCTGCATGCAGGGTCTCAGGGGGCAGCTTTCCCCTCCCAGCTTCCAACAGACCCTGCCCCAGCTCCCTTGCAAGCCAAGTGTCCTCCCTGGGACCAGTGCAACAGGGCAAGGGAGGCAAACGCATATAAAATGGGGGCTGCCAAGTGGCAGGCACTGTGTCAGCCCTGTGTCTACACCATACAGAGAGACTCATTTAATCGTCATGAAAACCCTAGGAGATAAATGCTCTTGTAATTTCACAGCTAAGAAAAATGAGGTTTAGAGAGAGCAGAAGACTCATCCAAGACCACACAACAGAAAAAAAGACTCCCCTGGTTTTGCCTTGAAGCAGGAACTTTTTTTGACACGGCTGCTCAGTTTCCACGTGAAAACTGACACATAAAAATGCAAAATCCACTTTCACCAAGTAATGGATATAACCACACCCCTACCTGCAATTAGTAGAGCTTTCATGTTCTATTTATATTCATTTAATGATCACTGTAAAAGAGTTTTGCAATATCAAATGCTTTACATATATATATTACTGGGAATGAGGGACTGTCAGAAATTTAACTGGGGATTTTCTCTGCAACTGGGAGGTAAACATAAAAGATCACACTGTGGACTGCCCAACTGTTTGTTCACTTAGCAATTCAACATCTGGCCAGACACCATGAAACCGATGCACACGTGGTCCCTGCCCTCAAGGACTCAGTCTGAGAAGACAGATGTTAAACAACCACACAGACTAAGATATTAATTCTATCTGTCGCAAGCTGGTTGTGGCAAAGGCAGGAATGACCAACTATTTCATGTGCTTCCTTACTAGTCCAGCCCTTCCCTTATAGTCACATGACCAGCGCTGACCAATTGTGTGTGTCCAAGTGAAAAGTAGGGGCCCTCCTTTCTGTGCTCAAGCAATTGAGGGATGGTGGGCCTCCATTTCCCTCCCTCCCACAGTTACCTTGAGGCCACATTCCCTTAGCTACAAGATACTGGAGGACTGCCAGATCCACACTAGCTTTTACTGAGCAAGAAATGAAGCTTCTTGTTAAGTCTTTGCTATTTGGAGCTTATCTATTGGGCAGTTAGTATTAATTACCATGACTAAGGAAAATTAGCCACAGGTGAAGTGAGGAAAATCCCCCCCCAACCCCACCCCACAAGTAGGAGGTATCAGTCTGCTGCATTACAACCCCCAAACTTAATGGCACCTGATTCTCCAGCTCAGCAGTTTGTAATGGGCTGAGTCACGCATGCGGTTGCAGGCACGGGTGGCTGGGATGGGGCTGCTGCAGCCTCACAAGGCGGCTGGTTGAGGCTCCCTAAAGCTTGGGCTGGGCTGGCTTATCTCTGTTCCACATGGTCTCAACCTCCAATAGGCCTAGCCCTGGCTCCTTCATGTGGTGGTCTGGGGGGGTCAAAAAGCAACAAGAGAGGACAGATACCAGTGTGCAAGCTGAGCTTGCGTTACATCAGCAAATGTCCCATTGGCCAAAGCATGTCACACAGCCAAGAGGTGGGGAAATAGATTCTCCTTCTTGATGAGAGGAGCTGAAAATAATTTGGCCTTTTAAAATATATATATACAACACAGATATACTCAATCTCAATCAAGTAAGTTGCCTGCTGTGTATCCAAAACTGACATGGCAGGTTGCGTATCCCTGGGCAAATTGCTTGGCATGTCTGGGCCTCAGCCTGTTCCTCACCTCTCTGTGTGGTTGGTTAAGCCCTGCTTATCCCTTGAGTCTGGACCTAGAGCCTCTTGACCCTTGTCAGATCAGGGTTTCTCCAATGTGGTTGGTCAGTCCCCTGCATCAGTCCCCTGGGATGCGTGTTTGAAATGCAGGTCTCTGGACTCCCACAGACTGAGTGATTCAGAACACCGTAAGTTCTGCAGCTTTACATGCTCCCTGGGGGATGCCGAGCACCCAGTAGGAGTGCCTCTGTATTTGGAGAAATCCTGATTCCCTGGAGACTCGGAGCTCCTTTCAGCTTCTCCCTAGGCCTGTTTGACTCCAGCCCAGAAGAAAAATGGGTATAAATCCCCCCTGCCTGTGATGGTGGGTTCACATTATAAGGGGTCAAATCTGAGTCACCACGGCAGCTTCCTGGGGGGAGGCATGGAACCCTCATTCCTGCATCACCAGCTTTCCCCTCACCTGGCTCAGGTTCTTCATAGCACTCAGCACCACCTGGCAGGACAGTCTCTGTTTGTGTGAGTTTTATAAGGCCGGTTGTTTTGTTTACAACTATCTCCCCAGCTCCTAGGACAGTTCCTGGTACACGGAGCTGCTCAATAAATGTTTATTGAATGACTGACTGGACGTGGTTGCTATGCAGATCCTACACGCCGAGAGCAAAGTCAGGACACTCATTTGTACACACCATATGCCAGGTGGCATGGGATAGCCAACTGCGAAGATGGCCCCCAATGATCCTTGACACCTGGTATTCATGCCCTTGTGTAGTTCCCTCCCACCCTAAGCTGTGCGGACAATAATAGGATATTGTGAAAAAGAAGGAGTATGACTTGTAAGCTAGGCCATAAAACATATGGCTCCTGGCTTGCTCTCTTGGATATCTCCTCCAGGGAAAGCCAGCTGCCATGTTGCTAGGACACCCAAGTAGCCCTGTGGAGAGGTATGTGCAGCAAGGAACTTAGGCAGCCCACAAATAACCAGCACCACCCAGGCATATAAGTGCCTTTCTTGAAAGTTGATCCTCCAGGCCCAGTCAAGCCTTCAGATGACTGCAGCCCCAGCCAATATCTTCACTGCAACCTTGAGAGAGCCTGAGCCAAAATCACCTAAGAACCTGTTGCTGAATTTCTAACCCATAGAAACTATGCGAGATCTACATGTTTATTGTTTTAAGTCACTAAGTTTTGGGGTAATTTGTTACATATCTATAACAAAGAACTAGTACAGATCCTCAAAACAGCCATATGAGAGACCATTATAATCACCACTGTACAGAGGGGGAAACTGAGGCCCAGAGAAGGGGAATCTCTTGTCAAGTGTCACACAGATAGTTAACTATGGGACTCAACCCAGGTTTGAATGGCTATAGAGTCTACCCACTGAGATGAAGGATGTCCAAACTGAATGCCATCTCTGTCCTTAAAGGGCCAAGGCTAAGACCAGAACACCTGAACGAATGTATTTGCCCCGTATGCAAATTTGTGCAGGTGACTTCAGAGCTGACCATCACAAACTGGCCGGGAAAACATGGCAACAGGAGTGAAAACCAGTAGAAACAGACCCTCGAAGTTCAGATGGCAATATTATTATTGACCGATTACAAAGCAAAAATGTTTATGTGCTTAAATAAATAAATAACAGGCATGAGATTATGGCCAAAGTACAGGAAATTATGTCAAGTGGCATAACAGATTTGAAACCTAACAAAACTTCTGAAATGAAGAATATAATAACCAAAAGAAAAAATTCAAAAGATGGGTTAAACAACAGATTAGCTGTGGCTGAAGGGGGAATTAGTGAGATAGAAATCTGACATCAACCACAGAATCAACAGATTCCATAAATTTTCAGAGATAGATACATCATAGTGAAAACATAAAAATGCAAAGGCAAAGAAAAAATCTTACAAGCACTTAGGGGAAAAAAACAGAGAGACTACTTTCAAAAGGAGAACAGTCCAACAAATAAAATTATTTTTATTTTATTTGTGACTTTTGCTTAAGCCAGTCACAAAGGACCATGTATTATAAGATTTAGTTAATATAAAATGTCCAGAATGGGAAAATCGATAGAAACCAAAAGTCGACTTGTGCAGGGGGATTGTATAAAGGGATGCACTTCAGGCAAAGGAAAGTGAGTCCAGATGACAGTCTTAGATTCATTCATTCACTTAATATATAATCCTTGAGAACCTCTTAGGTGTTAGGAACTGTCCTAGATGTGAACACAGCAGTGAGCAAAACAGACACAAGTTTCTGTGCTCTAGAGGAGGTAAACAGACCAGGAAATGAGGAAAATGAGGCAGGAGGATGTAAAAATGCTAGATGTATGTGTGTGTAAATAGAGTGGACAGGGAAGACTTTTGGGTAAAGACCAAAATAGAGTGAGCCATGGAGATGTGGCAGGTGCAAAGCTCCTGGGGTGTGTGGGGGGGTGTGTCTGCCTTGTTCCAGGATCCAGTCAAGGGGAGAGTAGTCAAGAGGAGGAGGGGAGGAATTTTGCAGACGTTGGGGAGGATCTCAGCTTTTACTTTGAGATGGGAGCCACTGAGCGTGTTTTGAGGCATGTCACGGTTGATTTACATTCTAACAGGACCCTCTGGCAGCTAGGTGAAAAATGGACTGTAGAGGCCAAAGAAGCAAGGAGCCCAATGATGTGGCTGGTACAAGACACCAGATGGGATATGGTGGAGATGTAGTGGGATGGGGCATTGGGGAGAGATGACAGATTCTGAAATCTCTTCTGCAGGGGAGCCCTCAGGATTTGCTGAAGGGTGGAATGAAGGATGGGAGATAAATTAAAGGACAGAGAGGCTGGAGGATGCAAAGAGGCTCCAGCCTATACTGGACAAATTCAAGGTTCATTAGTGGCCCAGTAAAATGATGGAGGGTGACCGCCTAGAGCAGCGTCTAGCTGGCTATAGATAGGTTCCTGAGCCCGCCTGCGTGGATTCAAACACGGCTGCGTGGCTCCGCGCAGGTCATAAACAAACAGGACCTTGGTTTCCTCGTCTGCAAACCGAGCCAAGAACGGTGCCTGCCCACCGGCCTGCTGCCAGATCCATGGTGCAGAGGCCGGCTCCGCGCCCCGCCCCCATCGCCGCCAGGTCCCGCCCTACAGGTCGCTGCCCCGCCCCGCAGGCCCTCAGTGGATCCTCCGCCCGTCCCACCTCCCTCGGGCCCCCCCTCCTCGCTACGGCTGCGGCCGCGGCCGAGCAGGTGAGCTGGGGTCGCGGAGCCAGGGGTCAGCACGACCAGGATCGCCCGGACAGAGTCGTTGACACCTGGGACCGCCGAGACCCGGGACGGGGCGCCGGCTGCCTGGACTGCCGCCGCAGGATCCCGCGACAATCTGGCGCCCCACTTCCGGGGCTGCCACTTTCACTTTCTCTTCCGCCGAGGCTGCTCGGGTCCTCCTCCCGACTGACAGGCCGCTCGGGAGAGGAGGGAGTGGGCCGAAATCTCGGCCGCCGGGGGCGCTCCCAGCCGGGAGAAGTGGGGCCCGTCCCGGCGTCGCCCCTTGCCCTCCCCACCAGGCCTGTCCCATTTCCTCTGTTGCCCTTCGCGGGTTTGCTTCGGTGTCCCCAGCCCTTACACCTCCCACGCGGGGGTCCAGCCCGTTGCCTATCCCAGGCCCCATCCCCAGTCCCCGGGTGATGTTACCCGACTGCTCCTGGGGACACCGAAGCACAAAGAGGGCTCGGGCGGCGCGGGAGGAGACCGGCCGGGGCTGAGTTGCTCCAGGGCGCCTATCCTCAGCCAGGGGACCACCCGTAGGTAGCGTTTCCCCGGAGCTACCGCCCCCGCCTGGGGGGATGGGCACAGCCACGCCAGATGGACGAGAAGACCAAGAAAGGTGAGCACAGCCTGGAGGCGGCTGGGAAACTTGGGGTGGGAGGTGGGCCATGTCAGGACGCGGCCTCCCTGCCCAGAAGGGCCCTGGAGAGGAGGCTTTAACTGGTCCTGCCCTGCCCCTCAGTTTCCTCCCTTGGATGCTTCTGGTCGCATGTTAATCACTCCCTTATTTGATGCAGGGAGTTCTCCCTGGGCCAGCTCTGTGCTGGGATGGGGGTGGGGAGCTCCCAGAGGACACACGACACCTCCCAGGCTGTTGGGGATACAGACATCAACTGACCGGAATACCGGGGGTCCTTGCCTCCCCATTCGCCCCTTCTGCCCAGCATTGGACATAGGTCATGTCTCCATTCTGCTCAAACACCCTCCTGTGTTTCTCTGTGTTCTTAGAACAAAGCCCAGAGTCTTTGGGAAGCTAAGGCCTGGCTGGACTGCTGACCCCAGACCTTACGTTTGCTCCCTTGCTCATTCCACTGGAGCCCATTGACTTCTTGCTGTTCTAATCCAACCATTTCTTGCCCAAGGCCTTTGCCTTTTTTTTTTTTTTTTTTGTGAAATGATTATCACAGTAAGTTTAGTTAACATCCTTCAACATACATAGTTACAAATTATTTTTTCTTGCAATGTGAACTTTTGAGGTTTTTTCTCTTAACAACTTTTCAATACACAAGACATTATTGCTCACCATGCAACGAACAAGTTCCAATACAGTGAACAAGCTCCCACAAGGTGAACCATGCAAGGAACATAGTGAACAAGTTCCCACAAGGTGAACAATGCAAAGGCAGTCATATCAGAGAAACTAATTCAGTTACTATAATCAATCAAGTCAACTATGATTATTCATATGATTCTTATACTTAAATTATAAGTGAATCCCACATTTCCCCCTTTTTTTGTTTTAATTGATGCAAATGCATATGCATATATTTGTGGAAGGTACCAGAATAATGATTAGCTGGGCTCGGCCTGTGACATAGCTTGTCACAGGCAATGTCTCTCTTGTCTGGAGGGGTGAGGTTCTATGCCTCACCTCAGTTAGGCCTTTGCCTTTTTACCTTTCTTTCCACCTGGAACAATCTTCCCCAACTGAATCTTAACATATCCAGCCTCTCCTCCTTCAGGTCTGTTTTGATGTCACCTCCTCCCAGCGGCCTTCCCTGATCTCCTTACCCTGTTTATTTCCTTGCAAGCATGATCACAATATGATTTTTTTTTCTTGTGATAAAATGTCTCCTTACTGGGCTGGGAGGTCTATGAGGAGAGGGACCCTGTTTCTTATTCACTGCTGAATCCTAGTTTCTAGGTCAGTGGCTGGCACGTAGTGGAAGTTCAATGAATACTTGCTGGATAAATGAATGGAATTATGGGGGACCTGGGAGTATGAAGGAAAAATAGAACCAAATGAGAACAGGGATGGGGTGTGGAGAGGAGTGTTAGAGAAGACCTCCCAGAGAAAGAAATTTTTAAGCTGGGTGCTGAAGGATATATAGGAGTTCACCAGAGATGAAGCAGCATGTACAAAAGGATCACCTCCTCCTTCATCCCCTCACCTCCAGCTCCTGAAAAATAACCTCTGTGCTAACCTGCTTTCATTGTGCTGGATTTCAGCCGAAGAGATGGCCCTGAGACTCACCCGAGCAGTGGCAGGTGGGGATGAACAGGTGGCTGTGCAATGTGCCATCTGGCTGGCAGAGCAACGGGTGCCCCTGAGTGTGCAAGTGAAGCCTCATGTCTCTTCGACCCAGGACATCAGGTGAGGAGTGCATGGCTGGCCAGAGACTTAGAGCTTCCTGAACCCCGGCTGCAGTATAATCTTGCTTATAGAACAGTTATTAATAACATGTTCTAGAATCAGGAGACCTAGCTTCAAACTCCAGCTTTGTCACTAATCAACTGTGATATTAGGGCAGATCACCTGACCTCTGTTTCCTTTTCTCATTTAAAAAACACGGCAACAATAGTAGTTATCTCATAGGTTGTTAGGAGGTGTATTAGGAAATTAGGCCTCATATAACAGGAAAAAAACATGACAGCAGCATAAACAAATTTGATGGCAAGCAGTCCAGATGTGGAAGCTTTGTTCCCTGTAGTCCTCAAGAGATTCATGCTTCTTCTGTCTTGTTATTCTGCCATTCATGGCCTCCATTTTGAGATTCACGTCATGGTCTAAAAAGGATGTTCCAGGTCCAGCCATGACATCAGCATTCTTGTCAGCAGGAATAAGGGTGCCCTCTCCACACTCCTTTTAAGAGCACACCTCAGAAATTTGCACACACTTCTTCCATTTAATTTATATGGACCAGAATTTTTTCTCACAGCCACTCATCTTAAAGGGAGGCTGTGAAATATAGTCAGGTATCCAACTAGAATTCAGGGTTCTTTTAGCAAGAGAATCAAGAGAATGGCTACTGTCAGTTTGTGCCCTGGGAGACTTAAACTTGATGCTGAAAAAGCACAGTACCTGGCACATGTTATTCATTCAGTAAAAGTTTTTTTTTTAATCTGCTTTTTTACTGCTGCATAGTAAGACAATAGCTTTACAGTTTCTGATTTCCAGTGATCCTGGTCGATCCCATGAGATTTTTAAAAATTATTTTATTGAGATATAATTTGACATGCCATGTGATTCAACAATTTAAAGTATATAGTAGTTGTATAACCAGCACCACAATCAGCTATAGAATATTTTTATCATCCCATAGAGAAACCCTGGACTCATTAGAAATCCTTCCTCATTAGTAGTCCCATCTGCCTACTTTTCCCCATCTCCCCACATCTACTTTCTACCTCTAAAGATTTGCATGCTCTGGAAATTTTATATAAATGGAATCATGTGATATGCGGCCTTGTGTGTGTGGCATCTGTCATGCACTATCATGTTTCCTAGGTTCATCCATGTTGTAGCCTGATCAGAACCTCATTCCTTTTTATTTGCTGAATAGTAAACCATTGTATGGATAGACTGTATTTTCTATTAATCAGTTTATGGTTGTTTCTACTTTTTGGCTATATGAATCATGCTGCTGAACATTTGTGTCCAAGTTTTTATGGGCATATCTTTTTTTCCCAATTTTATTGAGCTATAACTGACATATAATGTATTAGCTTAAGGTGTTGTGATATTGTGATTTATAATAATAAATAAATATTTGGTCTTTTTGCCCCTTCCAGACACAGATCTCCTAAAAGCCTTGGATTTTCTTAAATGATGAGAGTAGTAAAAAATAATGTGTCCTTTTTTTATGTTAATGAGATGACTCTAGGAATGCCCTAGATCACCTGAGGATAGGGGCTGTGTGATTGAGGGTTGGAACTTTCAGTCTCATCCCCTGACCTCTAAGTGTGGGAAAGGGCCTGGAGGTTGAATTAGTCACCAGTGGCTGGTGATTTAATCAATCATGCCTATGTAATGAAGCCTCCATAGACCCCAAAGGACAGGGTTCAGGGATCTTCTGGTTTGGTGAACACAGGGAGATTGGGGGAGAATGGAGCACTCTGGGAGAGGGCACAGAAGCTCTGTGCAACCTTGCCCCCATACTCTTCCATCTGGCTGTTCCTCAGTCGTACCCTTTTAAAAGTAAACTGGTGATCAAGTAAGTAAAATGTTTCTCTCTGTGAGCTGCTCTAGCAAATTAGACCCAAAGTTGGTGGTCGTGGGAATTTGTGATTTATAGCCAGTTTGGTCAGCAGCACAGGTAACAACGTGGACTTGAGACTGGCATCTGAACAGGAGGGGGAGGCAGTGTTGTCGGAGTAAGCTGTAAAGCTGTGGAAGCTGACACTGCCTGTTAATAGTGTCAGAATTGAGCTGAAGTGTAGGACCCCTTGCTGGTGTTCAAGAATTGCTTGGTGTTGCACAGGAACTGTGTCTCAGTACCACTTTGGGTGTACAGTTTGATATATGTATACCTGTTATATGTAATATGTATAAGTAAACATATATGTAATATTGTTAAATGATCACCACAGTAAGTTTATGGTGATCATTCTATTGCCTCACATAGTTACAATTTTTTTTTCTCCTGACAAGAACTTTTAAGATTTACTCTTAGCAACTTACAAATATATAATACTGTCATCACCATTGGGTACATTGCATACCCAGAACTTATTTATCTGGTAACAGAAGTTTGTGCCTTTGGACCACCTTCGCCCATTCTCTCTCCTCCTCAACCTCTGGCAGCTACCGGTCTGTTCCGTTTCTCTGACTTTGGTTTTTTAAGATACCACATGTAAGTAAGATCATACAGTATTTGTCTTTTTCTGTTTGAGTTATTTCACTTAGCATAATGCCCTCAAGGTCTATCCATGTTCTTGCAAATGGCAGGATTTCCTTCTTGTTAGGCTGAGTAATATTCCACTGTGTATACATGGAAACAACCAAAGTGTCCATCAGTGTATGAATGGGCAAAGAAAAGGTGATGTACACATACAATGGATATATATTTTCATTTCCTATCCTGTGGGTTGTCTTTTCACTTTACTGATAGTGTCCTTTGAAACACAGTTTTTCATTTTGATGAATTCCAGTTTATCTTTTATTGTTTGTGCTTTTGGTGTCATATAAGAAACCATTGCCTCATCCAAGGTCATGAAGATTTATCCCTGTTTTCTAAGAGTTTTATTGTTTTAGCTCTTACATTTAGGTCTTTGATCCATTTTGAGTTCATTTTTGTATATAGACTGAGGTAGGAGTCCAACTTCATTCTTTTCAATGTGGATTATCAAGTTGTTCCAGCACCATTTGTTATAGTCTGCTCTTGCCAATTTAATCATCATGGTGCCTTTGTTGAAAATTGACCATAAATATGAGGTTTATTTCTAGGCTGTAGTTTCTCTTCTATTGCTCTATATGTCTGTCCTTATGCCAGGCTACACAGTTTTGATTAGTTTAGCCTTGTAGTCAGTTTTTAAATCAGGAAGTGTGAGTCTTCCAACTTTGTTCTTTTTTTAAAGATTGTTTTGGCTATTCTAAGTCCCTTGACTCTCCATATGAATTTTAGGATCTGCAAAAAAATATGTCAGCTGGGATTCTGATAGGGATTGCAGTGAATCTGTAGTCAGTATGGCCACTTGACTTTAAATAAAATGCTTTTGTGTCCACTTCTTGATACACAGACTTGAGACAGAACCTGTGCGCTTATGAAAAAGGAGGAATTTCACATACTCATCTCTCTCCTTTTCCTGATTTCTGTTTTTTTTTTAAATATAATTTATTTTATTATCATTAATTTACAATTACATGTGCAATATTACAATTATTAAATTACCCCTTCATCAGGTCCCCCCCACCAACCCCATTACAGTCACTGTCCATCAGCGTAGTGAGATGCTATAGAATCACTACTTGTCTTCTCTGAGTTGTACTGCCCTCCCCGTGCCCCCCCAACATTACATCTGCTAATCGTAATGCCCCTTTTTCCCTCTTATCCCTCCCTTCCCGCCCATTTTCCCCAGTCCCTTTCCCTTTGGTAACTATTAGTCCGTTCTTGGGTTCTGTGAGTCTGCTGCTGTTTTGTTCCTTCAGTATTTTTTCTTTGTTCTTATACTCCACATATGAGTGAAATCATTTGATACTTGTCTTTTTCGGCTTGGCTTATTTCACTGAGCATAATACCCTCTAGCTCCATCCATGTTGTTGCAAATGGTAGGATTTGTTTTCTTCTTATGGCTGAATAATATTCCATTGTGTATATGTACCACATCTTCTTTATCCATTCATCTACTGATGGACACTTAGGTTGCTTCCATTTCTTGGCTATTGTAAATAGTGCTGCAATAAACATAGGGGTGCATCTGTCCTTTTCAAATTGGGCTGCTGCATTCTTAGGGTAAATTCCTAGGAGTGGAATTCCTGGGTCAAATGGTATTTCTATTTTGAGTTTTTTGAGGAACCTCCATACTGCTTTCCACAATGGTTGAACTAATTTGCAGTCCCACCAGCAGTGTAGGAGGGTTCCCTTTTCTCCACATCCTCGCCAACATTTGTTGTTGTTTGTGTTTTGGATGTTGGCCATCCTCACTGGTGTGAGGTGATATCTCATTGTGGTTTTAATCTGCATTTCTCTGATGATTAGCGATGTGGAGCATCTTTTCATGTGCCTGTTGGCCATCTGAATTTCTTCTTTGGAGAAGTGTCTATTCATGTCCTCTGCCCATTTCTTAATTGGATTATTTGCTTTCTGTTTGTTAAGGTGCATGAGTTCTTTATATATTTTGGATGTCAACCCTTTATCAGATACGTTTTTTATGAATATATTCTCCCATACTGTAGGATGTCTTTTTGTTCTACTGATGGTGTCCTTTGCTGTACAGAAGCTTTTCAGCTTGATATAGTCCCACTTGTTCATTTTTGCTTTTGTTTCCCTTGCCCGGGAGATATGTTCATGAAGAAGTTGCTCATGTTTATGTCCAGGAGATTTTTGCCTATGTTTTTTTCTAAGAGTTTTATGGTTTCATGACTTACATTCAAGTCTTTGATCCACCTTGAGTTTACCTTTGTGTATGGGGCTAGACAGTAGTCCATTTTCATTGTCTTACATGTAGCTGTCCAGTTTTTCCAACACCAGCTGCTGAAGAGGCTGTCATCTCCCCACTGTATATCCAAGGCACTTTTATCAAATATTAATTGACTGTATATGTTTGGGTTAATGTTTGGATTTTCTATTCTGTTCCACTGGTCTGTGGGTCTGTTTTTGTGCCAATACCAAATTGTCTTGATTACTGTGGCTTTGTAGTAGAGCTTGAAGTCAGGAAGTGTAATTCCCCCTGTTTTATTCCTCCTTCTCAGGATTGCTTTGGCTATTCGTGGTCTTTTGTGGTTCCATATGAATTTTAGAATTATTTGTTCCAGTTCATTGAAGAAAGCTGTTGGTAGTTTGATAGGGATTGCATTGAATCTGTAGATTGCTTTAGGTAGTATAGCCATTTTGACAATATTTATTCTTCCTAGCCAAGAGCATGGGATGCATTTCCATTTGTTAGTGTCCTCTTTAATTTCTCTTAGGAGTGTCTTGTAGTTTTCAGAGTACAGGTCTTTCACTTCCTTCGTTAGGTTTATTCCTAGGTATTTTATTCTTTTTGATGCAATTGTGAATGGAATTGTTTTTCTGATTTCTCTTTCTGTTAGTTCATCATTAGTGTATAGGAAAGCAACAGATTTCTGTGTGTTAATTTTGTATCCTGCAACTTTGCTGAATTCAGATATTAGTTCTAGTAGTTTTGGAATGGAATCTTTAGGGTTTTTTATGTACAGTATCATGTCATCTGCAAATAGTGACAATTTGACTTCTTCTTTACCAATCTGGATGCCTTGTATGTCTTTGTTTTGTCTGATTGCTGTGGCTAGGACCTCCAGTACTATGTTGAATAACAGTGGAGAGAGTGGGCATCCTTGTCTTGTTCCGATCTTAGATGAAAAGCTTTCAGCGTCTCGCCGTTAAGTATGATGTTAGCTGTGGGTTTGTCATATATAGCCTTTATGATGTTGAGGTACTTGCCGTCTATACCCATTTTGTTGAGAGTTTTAATCAGGAATGGATGCTGAATTTTGTCAAATGCTTTTTCAGCATCTATGGAGATGATCATGTGGTTTTTGTTCTTCTTTTTGTTGATGTGGTGGATGATGTTGATGGATTTTCGAATGTTGTACCATCCTTGCATCCCTGGGATGAATCCCACTTGATCATGGTGTATGATCCTCTTGATGTATTTTTGAATTCGGTTTGCTAATATTTTGTTGAGTATTTTTGCATCTACGTTCATCAGGGATATTGGTCTGTAATTTTCTTTTTGGTGAGGTCTTTGCCCGGTTTTGGTATTAGAGTGATGCTGGCTTCATAGAATGAGTTTGGAAGTATTCCCTCCTCTTCTATTTTTTGGAAAACTTTAAGGAGAATCGGTGTTATTTCTTCTCTATATGTCTGGTAGAATTCAGAGGTGAATCCATCAGGCCCAGGGGTTTTGTTCTTGGGTAGTTTTTTGATTACCAATTCAATTTCGTTGCTGGTGATTGGTCTGTTTAGTTTTTCTGTTTCTTGCTTGGTCAGTCTTGGAAGGTTGTATTTTTCTAAGAAGTTGTCCATTTCTTCTAGGTTTTCCAGCTTGTTAGCATATAGATTCTCATAATATTCTCTTATGATTCTTTGTATTTCTGTGGGGTCTGTCGTGATTTTTCCTTTCTCATTTCTGATTGTGTTTATGTGTGTAGATTCTCTTTTCTCTTAATGAGTCTGGCTAGGGGTTTATCTATTTTGTTTATTTTTTCAAAGAACCAGCTCTTGGTTTTATTGATTTTTTCTATTGTTTTATTCTTCTCAATTTTATTTATTTCTTCTCTAATTTTATAATGTCCCTCCTTCTGGTGACTTTGGGCCTCATTTGTTCTTCTTTTTCCAATTTCAGTAATTGTGTCTTTAGACTATTCATTTGGGAATGTTCTTCCTTCTTTAAATAGGCCTGGATTGCAATATACTTTCCTCTTAGAACTGCCTTTGCTGCGTCCCACAGAAGTTGTGGCTTTGTGTTGTTGTTGTCATTAGTCTCCATATATTCTTTGATTTCTGTTTTGATTTGGTCGTTAACCCATTGATTAATTAGGAGAGTGTTGTTAAGTCTCCATGTATTTGTGAGCTTTTTTGATTTCTTTCTAAAATTTATTTCTAGTTTTATACCTTGGTGATCTGAGAAGTTGGTTGGTAGGATTTCAATATTTTTGAAATTACTGAGGTTCTTTTTGTGGCCTAGTATGTGGTCTATTCTGGAAAATGTTCCATGTGCACTTGAGAAGAATGTGTATCCTGTTGCTTTTGGGTGTAGAGTTCTGTAGATGTCTGTTAGGTCCATCTGTTCTAGTGTGTTCTTCAGTGCCTCTGTGTCTACTTATTTTCTGTCTGGTTGATCTGTCCTCTGGAGTGAGTGGTGTGTGGAAGTCTCCTAAGATGAATGCATTGCTGTCTATTTCCTCCCTTAATTCTGTTAGTATTTGTCTCACATATGCTGGCGCTCCTGTGTTGGGTGCATATATATTTATAATGGTTATATCTTCTTGTTGGACTGACCCCTTTATCATTATGTAATGTCCTTCTTTATCTTTTGCTACTTTCTTCGTTTTGAAGTCTATTTTGTCTGATACAAGTACTGCAACACCTGCTTTTTTCTCTTTGTTGTTTGCATGAAATATCTTTTTCCATCCCTTCACTTTTAGTCTGTGTATATCTTTGGATTTGAGGTGAGTTTCTTGTAGGCAGCATATAGATGGGTCTTGCTTTTTATCCATTCTGTTACTCTGTGTCTTTTGATTGGTGCATTCAGTCCGTTTACATTTAGGGTGATTATTGATAGGTATGTACTTATTGCCATTGCTCGCTTTAGATTCGTGGTTACCAAGGGTTCAAGGGTTGCTTCTTTACTATCTAACAATCTAACTTAACTTTCTTGTTAAGTTATTGTAAACACAGTCTGATGTTTATTTCTCTCCCTTCTTATTCCTCCTCCTCCATTCTTTCTATAATAGGTGTTTATTCTTTGCCTTTAGTTAGTATTTGGATGGTCTGCTTTCTTTGCTATGATTTTATTTTCTCTGGTGACATCTTTTTAGCCTTAGGTGTACTTCCATCTAGAGCAGTCCATTTAAGATATCCTGTAGTGGTGGTTTATGAGACGCAAATTCTCTTAGCTTTCGTTTATCTGGAAATTGTTTAATCCCTCCATCATATTTAAAGGATAATCGTGCTGGATCCAATATTCTTGGTTCGAGGCCCTTCTGTTTCATAACGTTAAATATATCATGCCATTCTCTTCTGGCCTGTAAGGTTTCTGTTGAGAAGTCTGATGATAGTCTGATGGGTTTTCCTTTGTAGGTGATCTTTTTTCTCTCTCTAGCTGCCTTTAATACCCTGTCTTTATCTTTGATCTTTGCCATCTTAATAATTATGTGTCTTGGTGTTGTCTTCCTTGAGTCGCTTGTGTTGGGAGATCTATGAGCTTCGGTGGACTGCGAGACTACTTCCTTCCCCAGCGAGGGAAAGTTTTCAGCAATTATTTCTTCAAAGACACTTTCTATCCCTTTTTCTCTCTCTTCTTCCTCTGGTACTCCTATAATGCGAATATTGTTCCGTTTGGATTGGTCACACAGTTCTCTTAATATTCTTTCATTCCTAGAAATCCTTTTATCTCACTCTGCCTCAGCTGCTGTGTACTCCTGTTCTCTGTTTTCTATCCCATTAACAGTCTCTCGCATGTCATCCATTCTGCTGTTAAGCCCATCGATCGCTTGTCTGATTTCTGTATTGTCTTTCCTCAGTTCCCTCACTTCCTCCCTCAGCTCTTGCACATTTCTCTGTAGGTCCATCAGCATGGTTATGACTTTTATTCTGAGTTCTTTTTCAGGGAGGCTGTGCATTTCCATCCCTTCAGGCTCCCTCTCTGTGGTTGTCTGGTTGATTTTCGTCTGAACCGTATTCCTCTGTCTTTTCATGGCTGTATAATTTGGTCACTGATGGTTGCCACGTATGTCAGCTGGGCTCTTTAAGACTTTAAAAAGAGAAGAAAGAAAAAAGAGAAAAAAAAGAAAAAAAGGAAAAAAAAGAAAGAAAGAAAAAAGAAAAAAAAGAAAGAAAAGAAAAAACAAAAACAAAACAAAAAAAAAAA